>CAIGRP010118441.1:0-15188 GCA_903798385.1 Fraxinus cuspidata
GATTGTTAAAAACATGTTCTTTTTGGTATTTTAAAAAATTGTTCTGAAAACACTCAAAACGCGTTTTGAAAACTTTGATTTGATTATAATTGAAAACACTCAAAACGATAAATTTGTCGTTTTGGGTTTCTTTTATAAATTTTTAACTTGTTTTCAAAAACGTGTTTTCGAAAATGGTAAAGAGAATGCGTTTTCACTCACCGTTTCGGAAAATCGAAAACAAAAAACGGTTTGAAAATGGTAAAGAGAACATGCCCTAAGTATCCAATTTTTATCCGTCTAACGAGGTGGTTCGTTCTGGCCTCCAAGTCAGATTTTTTCTGCCACTGTATTTTGTGGGTAACTGGTATTAAATAAATATCTTAAATTTAAATAAGTATCATTATGTAATTGGTAATACTTTTGTCAAAGCTAAGCTGGAATTTTAGTAAGATTTCTAATCATACATCAAATTTCTATTTTACATAAGATTGTTAAAAACATGTTCTTTTTGGTATTTTAAAAAATTGTTCTGAAAACACTCAAAACGCGTTTTGAAAACTTTGATTTGATTATAATTGAAAACACTCAAAACGATAAATTTGTCGTTTTGGGTTTCTTTTATAAATTTTTAACTTGTTTTCAAAAACGTGTTTTCGAAAATGGTAAAGAGAACGCGTTTTCACTCACCGTTTCGGAAAATCGAAAACAGAAAACGGTTTGAAAATGGTAAAGAGAACATGCCCTAAGTATCCAATTTTTATCCGTCTAACGAGGTGGTTCGTTCTGGCCTCCAAGTCAGATTTTTTCTGCCACGGTATTTTGTGGGTAACTGGTATTAAATAAATATCTTAAATTTAAATAAGTATCATTATGTAATTGGTAATACTTTTGTCAAAGCTAAGCTGGAATTTTAGTAAGATTTCTAATTATACATCAAATTTCTATTTTACATAAATTAGTTATTGCAAGGTGAATGCCATTTAATTTAATGTGTAGAATATTTCACTCTAGGAAAATATATTTGTACTTCTACGTTTTATTAAATTATAAAATCACGTAGTTTTTATTAACTTTAATAAAAGTATATATTTTTATGGGTTATATTTGGTCCACCTAGGTCTCCTAGGTCTTATGCTAATCGACAATGGGACATATTCTTGAGGTGCAAATCAATGTGTGCACTAATATCCTAAATCATTACATAGGAGGACTAAGTTATGAACAAGTCAAATAAAACCATAGAAAGATAACACTTTAGGATCATAATGTTAGTATTTATTTCATTTAATTTCACAATTATTTACTATGTCATGAAAAAAATTTAGTCTTTTCCTTTAAACCAAATGACCCGCTAAAGTTCACAAATGTCGATGTTAGTCACTTCCGTGTCACGTCTTAAATGGTTATCTAAATGAACGAGGCCTTAAATTTGATTGTGCAATTGAAAATCGGCCGACTGGAACCTAATTGATGGTAGCACATGTTTCCTTTTCCGTTACTTATTCACAAATACTGAACCTGGCAAATTGGAGCCCAAGTTGGAACAAACATGCACCTATTTTAGCGATGTCATTTAACTGTCAAGAGTTGAATCGTGGAACTAATGTCATTGACTCAATGTTCAATTGGAAACTACTAGTTAACTTTAGTGACAAATTTTAGTGGAGAAAAAACTTAGAAAACTAACTTGAAACTTTGCAACAACTTCTCCCCCAATTGTTATCTAATTGAATTCTAGTACACGTGTGATGAACCCAAAAAGACACCAGCTTCAACTCGAACTCTTTCTCTAGAATTATTAATTGTATTTCAGTTTATTTCTCGCCGCTTTAACGCTAATAATTTAGATATTAATAATAATCAATTATCAAGATTTCTGCTTCTGGGCCGTACCATTTTTCTGTGTGTGTAAGTATTTCGTCTCAAGTTTCAACCTTTACTAATTATTTATTTTTGTATTTTATTTACGAATTTCAATCACTTTTTCCAAAGCTTTTCTATATGATTTTGATTATTTTTTCTCTGATTCTACAACGAAAACTGGTGTTTGGTTTTAGTACGAAAAGTAACTGTTTGCTTTTCTGCGTGTAGGTCTGTGCGTGTTTAGTTCTCCAGTATAATAAATTTTTATTTTTAGAAGGATGGAATTTTGGGTAAAGATTTTGACTTTACTATTATTTAGCGTTTGATGATCTAATTGATGGGTTTTTTTTGGATACTTTTACTGGAAATTTGATGAAACTGGGAATTGCTAACTAAACTCAGAGTGGCTCGCTATCGCATATTAGTGAAGTGTCTTTCCATGTTTTAAATTCTTGGCGTGAAGTTCTATCTTGGAGAAGTATATTTATTATATAGGGAGTTTAAGTTAATTATCAAAATTAAGAATTGAAAAGGGGATTGTGTGCTCAATTAGTAAAGAAAAGGAAGGGTCTTTAGTGCTTTGTTTCTGTTTAGTAAGTAGTCCTGTTATTTGATGTAATTTCTTCGATACACTAAGAGGTCATAGTATTGTGTCCAGTTTTCTTGTTTTGGAGATGAATATCATCACCGGAAGCAGCTATTGACTGAAAAGATATATGGCATATATAGAAATTGTGCTTAGCTGTCAACTGTTTTCAGCATTTGGTGGTCTCTCTTCATTAGAGGCCTTTTCGACTATAAGAAAATCACATTTTCTTACGCTGAAAATTTTATTGTAATCGGAACAATGCATTTTATGCAAGTCTCATCTTCATATGTAATTTTATTTTTGCAGTTGCGTAGTGACGGCATCTTCAAACTTGGAGCGAGTAAAGCCAGGTGGCATCAGATAAATAGACATGGATTTTAAAGGTATAGCCTGGGCTGATAATATATACGAGAAGTTTGAAGCTTTGTGTTTGGAGGTGGAAGAGGTTATGCACCAGGTAAACCTCCTCCATCCTTCTTTAGCTTTCTCTGTAGAGCTTAGTCTATCCTTTTCAGCGTTGGATTATTTGTTGTGTGTGATCTTTTGTTATTTTGTTGTTTATCTCTTATGTATTTGTTTACATTCTATTTCAACAAAATCATTATTGTAGCTAAAGAAACTAGCTGAATTGTTGTTCCTTTTTCTCGTGTAAAACAACTGCATTTGGGCATTGATTTATAACGAAAGTTTATCAAGTTGGAAAATTACAGGATACTGTTAAGTATGTGGAAAATCAGGTGCAGAAAGTTGGTATAAGTGTTAAGAAGTTGTATTCAGAAATCATGCAAGATTTTCTTCCTCCATCTGGTGTAGATCCTGTGAAAGTAGCTGCTGGTGACTTGTCTCTTAGCCCTTGTGCTCATTCGGATATGAACGACAAGCCAAAAGCTATGCTTGAAAATAGCGAATTAAAGAAGGAATCAACTGAGGATAAATTGAATGCTGATGAGGATGTGGGAAAGAAATTGTCATTAAGTGTACTTGGTAATGTATATGATCTTTTATGACCATAAATGAACCTTTTGCTCGAAATGCATAGGGCCTGTTTGGCACGGCTTCTGCTTTTACTTTTTCCTTTTTTAGAAGAGCTTGAGCCAACTTCCTCTAATAGCTCTTTTGACTAGACAAAGCATGTCGAGAAAGTTATTTAAAAGTTCCAAAAGCAGTTTCTTAATCTTTGAAGCAACTTTTGACTTTTTAAAATCCTGGCCAAATGGGCCCTTATTCTTGTGTATTCTGCAAAATATAAAGAAGTGGGAGTTGATAAATATCACCTTGTTGCTTCGAAACAATTTCTGATAACAATCATCCTTCAAAAATGTCTGTACTAATGACTCCTGTAACAGGTGACAAGAGAGAGACATCCTTGTTGTGTAACTTGAAAAAAAGTTGCGTACCTCCATCTGATCATACAAATGTGACATTATCCTCAGTTTTGGTTGGAAGCTGTAATTCTGTGGATACTGTGATTGCTGATGATTCAATCATTGAAGTGCCAGGTGAATCCTCTACTTCCAATGTAATATTATCAGTTGATACAGAAGCTTCTTGTTGTACCTCATCTTCTCATCCCCGGGCATCAGAATCTATCAGTATCTATTTGTGGTTGACTTTTAGTTTTAATTTCTTCTTATGCTACTTCATTCACTGCATAATAATTTGTTCTTCAGGTATGTTCCTGGATGTGGATGGCGATGTAATTTCTCAACAAGGCTCAAACATAAGCAGCAATAAATGCGATTTTAAGTCTGGTAATCAGGAGGTTTTCATTTTTGATGAAGGTTCTTTTAAGATCGGTAGGATGAAAGGTTTCTTTTTTTTTGTCTTATTGGGAAAAAAACGAAGTGTTAAGGTGATGTTAAATAAAGAAACATTAAGTAGTTGACTAACCCTCTAATTAGTTCAAGCCACAGCAGCAGTTACAATGAAAAAAGCAGATTATATTTTGACTCTATTAATATAATTTTAATTATATATTGCTATGAAGATTTTATTTCCACGATCATGCTCTATCTGTATCTGTGGAGAAAAAAAAAAGAAAAAATAAAAAACCAAAAGGGCCAAGTATGCATGTTCTGCTTTGTGTACATTTACATGCAGGACATGAACTCAACTTTATTGTCCTCTCAGTCCGGTTTTTGCTAAGATGCATTATTCCATCTCCAAATCTTTACTTGTGTATATTTCTGCAGTGGCTGAAGATAAATTTGATATTGGTGTCATCCACAATGATGAAGTTGTTGTGTCAAGAGCAGATAACTTAAAGCAATATGAAAAATCAAATTTAGAGGAATCATGTGTCATGGTGGAAGGGGATATGCTCCATTTTTTTCTTCAAAAAACTGCCAAACAGAAATCACTCAAGGTTCGTTCTCTTTGTGCGTGTGTGTGCGCATGCGCGACTTTGTATATTTATTTTTTGACTTAATTTTCTTTCAGAAAACGATTCGTGAAGCTTTTTTGTCAAAATTGAGGTCAAGGAAACCAGAGTACCACAATTTTCTTGTCCAATATGGAAATCGAGAAGGAATGGAAGCAACAGAGATGGTGATTCCTAGTTCAAATATAGTCTCTGACAATGCGGAATTACAAGGTCTTAATTTTTCTGATTCTGACTGGGAGCTTCTCTAGATTTGCTCCTGCTGTGAGTGTGTTGCTTTCTCTCTACTATAACTACACGGATGGGATGAAGATGTTGTCTTGAATGTGAGCCAAATGAATTGAGAATTCAGAAAATACTCTAATTAGTGTCTGAACAAATTAATAACATATATTGTACATAAAAGTCCATATGTTAATGCTTCGTGGCCAATCTAATATTGGTATTTTGCTTATATATTTCTTTTTATATAGCATATTGGTGGCATATCTGTCTAAAATTTTCATCTCATTTGGAAAAATTCCATAAAGTCCAAGGCTTTTTATCTTTCTACTCTTTTGTGCATGCTATTTTTATCTTTACTTGAAGGGATTGAAATTAAGGATAGATACACGGAATCACTTAAAGAGGGAGGTTGTGGTTTGCAATGATGAATATTGCTAGAAATTTTGTAGTCGTCTCCATTGCCAAAGATATAAGAGACATGCAAATCTCATAAAAACTGAGTGGCGTACAAGTCGAAGGAGTCACTAGGATTCTCTTGGACTGGTTTTTTATGTTGAGTTGTTTCGTTCATATTATGTGCTTTATGAAAACCCAGGACTTATACTATATATCTAATTCAATCAATGTACTTTTGATAAACTGGATTCGATAGTATGAAACAAGAAAAATTATTTAAAATCTTGTCGACTGTACTATTTAATTTTTTATCATATCTGATACTACTATGCTCTGCTTGCAAGGCTAATACATTTGAAATCACAGAAAGCTTTCACGCGTAGAATTAGTACTCTTCTCCAATTCTTCGAGGACCATAGATGCACACAGTAACCTGTTCCATGTATCAGGCAGTCCCGTTAGGCACCAGTGGCTGCCTACAATCAGGAGTGATTTCTGGTGTGTTGAGTTTCGGACTCGTTTAGTTGTTTGTCTTTGTTTCAAGTATAAACTGTTGGCTGTGCATCTATTCTATACAGGGAAAGGTTTTAATGTTAAGATACTGTATTGGTGTTTTCATCCCGGCTATTGTTCGTTCCACAGCCTCTACGAGGGGCCTTGGGAACACACTTATATACAAGGACTTGTCCTTAATGGGTTTTGTTTCAACGAAGCTCCAATTCTCTCCTTTATGTTCTGGTGAAATGCTCCTAAAAAAAGACTGGTTCTGGTTGAGTCTACATTTTTATCGGCCCAACTTGCCCAGGTTTTCATAGCCATCTTGAACACTGACTCTTATCTTTGTGTCGTCCATTGACTCCCTAGTGACTTCCTTTGTACTTCAAAACGTTCCACCTGTACCATTGGCTCAGATTTAGTCTCTGTGAAAATCTTGAGTCCTCTTGGGACTGTTTACCAAATGTAGAAGAAGCGCGCTTTGAACTTTCCACAGTGAGAACACCAGCGGCCCGTGTTGAAAACCATAATGTCGGCGCCTTGCCAATGCCTAGACTGACCCTCAAAACTCACTAACCCTCAAAACTCTTGTGGCAGTAGCTTTGTTTGAATGGAGTTGCACCAGGAATGGGCTCCAGTAGAACACAAGCATTTTAATCCTGTAAACCGACGAGCAGCTCTAGATTCAGGATTGCTACATAAACGTTCATCGATAGGTCAACTTGTGTTACCTTCGAGTTTAGGCTCGACTTACCTTTGCTTTGAATACCTTGCAAGCGCCTACTCGCAAATCAACATGGGCTCTTGAAGAAGGAATGGCCGAGTATAGAAGGCAAACAATGGACTCCCACTGGTATCTGTTAAGTGAATCTCCAGCTAGTATCACCTTTTTCCTCAGCCTCTCTAACATGTCTATAGCATCACACCTTTTAAGGAGAGAGACGAGGAAACCAAATCTGTGTTACGTTTGTCTGAAATCGTTACAAAACATAAACATTATGATGAAGAGTTTACCCCGTAATTCGACAGTCATTAACTTCCCGACTCCATTTCTCATATCTGAAATTTGGCCTTCCATTTCTTCTGCAACTTACTTGATCGCTAAGAAACGGACATTTTGATGCACGAAATACCGGTTTTCCGCCTCAAACATGTTGCGCTTAACCTTTTCGTTATACACTAATGGTTTCAACATTTCAAGGTTTTCGGACGTCAGGAAGTTATTAGAGGTCGAGGCTAAGGTTAAAACAAGGCATCGTGCAGATTCTGGAGATTTGCAAGTCGTAAAAGAAGGATATTGAAGCAGATAATGAGACTAGTAAAAAGCTTCCATTTTTTCGAGAATGGAGTGTGTTTCCTTGGTACTGTATTATCTATGCCAGTATTCAGTGTTTGGTAAATTGAAGTTCAGATAGCACATGGAAATGCTTTAGGATTGAATTTGAAAAGTTTGGTGATAAATTTGGATTGTATGGGGGGTGGGACCAGTCAACTGAACTCTTCTGAGTTAGTAGCTGCAATTGTTAATTAGGGATCTCGCTCGGAAGCCAAAATAACACGCCTGCTACCTACTGTACTGGACCTTCGATCAGCTTTCTACCTTTGTCAAATCGGAACCAAGCATTGTGCACGAAAGTTGAGCGACTACTGGCCAGCAACTTCAGTACAAGGATATAGATTCTTTCTTTGTTCCTGGTAACCTCACAAGCCTTCGCGGCGGTTTTGTTCACTAACACGGAATTAGACAGAGAATTAGTGGTTGATCATAACAATGGCAAATGTAAACTATAAATCGTGACATTTGACCTCAACGTTCCAACTCCCCTCGACAGAAACCGTGCTATCTAAAGTTAAGATGGCACTGAAACAATCTTAAACAAAACAAGGATTGATTGTGTTCATTTATTGAGAAATGACCAATGCTCTACAGTAGAACAAACTTACTGCCATATTACAATCAGAATCTCTCCATTTAAGTAATATTTAGGCAAACTTTCATGCCAAGAATTAATCTATAGTACAATTCAATCATCTTTTTCTTACAGTAAGTAATTTTCTGGTTCTAATCTTTTATCACTGGTCTTCAGCCGAAGAGAGCTGCATAGAGAAGCTCGTTCCAAGTATCCGGCAAGCCGGGAAGACACCAATGGCTGCAGTCGAGCCCTTTGTGCAAGCTGTAATACATAGGATGCGCATCTTTCCGATATTGTGAGAGTAATGTGATGTCGAGTAAATATACCGGTTTCTTAATTGTACGTAGCACTTTGTTTACAACAACGGCAGACAAGGGTGTGGAGGCCGGGTATTTCAGGCCGGAGAATGGTCGTGTCTCTCGACTGCATGATTTTGATGGCTCACTCCAATCCTTGCCCCTGCAGTTGTATGATAAGGTCGACTACGTGAATAATTTTTCACAACTTGATTTGGTTCATTGGAAGATCCAAAGAAAAATAAATCTATAATAACAATAGTCAATTATGTTACTCTTAGTTTAACCCCCTCTTTTTTTATTTTAGAATTCTCGATATAAGCTTATCGAATTATCTAATGAGCCATGAAACTCATTTTTGTTAACCTTTCTTCATGATAGTAAATCTATTATTATAGACTGTAGATCCTATATAGTTGATCATTTGAACCCGCTACAATTTTTTTTTTATCGACTTCGCTAGGACGATAGAACATATTGTTATCAAGCGTGTAATTTAGCGTGAAATCGAGCATGGAAGAATATTAGCACGAAAATTAAATGCTTACTCGTAATGTGTTGGGGAAATTCCTTGGAAAAACACTTTTGTTTTTGAAGGATCAATATTTCTATTGATCCATCTTGCCCAAGTGGTCAACCCTTTATAATAAGCAATCAGACGGTTCATATCTTTGTACAGTTTGCCTCCCTCTTCCATGTAATCCCATCTGCAATAAAATTCATTGAGTCCTTTGTTCTACCAGAGGTTATTAATTTTTTCGATTTATTTTCGAAATGTCAATCTTACGGTTTAGATCTTCCAGTGTGAGTCCACCAGTGCCATGAGTTGAAAATCAACACGTCCATTCCTCTCCAAGCATCCCCATTTCGGATTGAGTCGAGCTTGAGAACCGTACCCGCCTTTTGGCTCTCTAAGTCTACGAGGTACGGAGTGCGATATAATAGCAATTTCATTCCATAATCCTGTTTCAAATAATAGTAAGATTTTCATGAGAAATTGAATTATGTCCCTAATAAAAATGACAGGAGGTGTGGACCATTAAATGGTTGTCCATACAGTAGTAGACCCCCATGTTTGACATCCCCACATAAAAAAGGGTAAAGCTACTTTGTCATAGCTTGTAACACATAGTAAAAGACACCATTCCTCCCTCCCGAGTGTTGGACGGAAAGTAAAAATGTTAACAGATGCTTTGACACAATGAATGTTGGCAAGTTGGATGGAAAAGTTGACAATGTTTTGAACAGTCTAATAATATGATGTCATATGATATTATGTCAAGAATTATGTCAACTATTATGTTACTCTAGCATGATTCATAAAAAATTTCTATCCCTCCATGCTTTTTAAGGTATTAAAGTTTTGAAAGAATCTAAATTTTCGCCAAAAAGTAACAAAATGAGAAGTAAAATATATGTTACAAATTAGTAACAACAATATAAGAAGAAAAATAAAGTAAATCTACAACTACAATTGGCATATTTATGAAAGTGAGTTTGTGGGCATAAAGTTTTTCACCCAAAAGTTCCAAATAAAGAATATAGCCAGCCAATTAAAAGCATACTCCAAATGCCTATCTACTTTCATTTCCAAAAAGCCTTCGACTTACTAAAGTAAATTCTACATTCCATTGGAGAGCCTTTAAAGTCAAAGCCATGTTCCTAGGGGTTGAGTCATGGGGGACAAAAAAAATGAAAAATTCCGAAGATTTTATTTTATTTTATTTTACACTAAAGATTAAATTTCCCATTCCTCCCATATTTTGACTCTTCACGAATATTATATTAATTTCGCATACCTCCCAAATTCACTACTTAGGGCTTCGTCAATTCCATCTAAATCTAACCTTTCCACCACTACTCAGGTCATCGACACTAGCGCCAATCACAAATTTTCAGCATTGTAAACATAAATGAAAATTTCGCTCCGCATTGTACTATATAGTATTGTTCAATTTAACATACTACACTACACATGATGTACATTTAAAGAGAAGTTCTACTCCATTTAGGAGTTATGACACAATAATTCTAGGGGAGTGAAACTGGCAAAATTTGGATTCAATGAATACACATTAAACTTTTACCTTCCCAAACTTAAAAGAGACAAGGACATAACATGAATGCACCACTATAGTTTGGCTAAAATGTACCTAGTAGTTGAAATTAAGTGGCTACGAATAGCTTGGCCAGATGGAACATGTTCTCTAGCTGGGCTGATTATATTCCTCGTTTTATTTGCGAAGATTTACTTAATGAAAATATTTAGCTTTCAAACAAAAAAACTATGGTTCACAATTTACCAAGAATACAAGTGCAGCAATTCCTTCTCTTTTTATAAGTGTAGTCTTAGCCTTTGGAGCCCATGAATGGATCATGCAACTCAGTGATTGCCACATGTTCAAACTGAGTGAGTCACCCACAAACATGATCTTCTTCCCTCTCCATTTCTCCAAAAATTTCACCCCATTAAACCTACAACACAAAAGAAATTAAAGAAGTCGAGTCTAGTCAAGTCCATCTTACAAAATGGTGAAGTCGAGTCTACCTACCTTGGTAAGTTACATGAGAAGGGTTGCCATCTGTATTTGAGGTACATTTTATCAGGTCTTTTGTACTTACCGCAGTTGAATTCATCTTCTATAAAAGGACAAGTTGAGAAATCATAGAGAGGATAAGAAGCATCAAAAACCCATTTGCCTCTGAAAATATTGCAGCCACCGGCGAGTTTTCCGGCGGTGGAGCTGGTGGAGTTGAAGTCAGCATGTGCTTGGTGTGAAAACAAGAAAATTAGTGAGAAAAACAGGGTTTTGAACACAAAGCCCATTTCTTGGACTTTGATCCAAGAAAAATTTTAGTAAAGGACGAGGTTTGAACAAATTAGTGTTGTACCATGCATGCTATGTCGATCGAGTGTGTATATATAGACACACACACACACTTGCAAGAGAGAGAGAGAGAGAGAGAGAGAGTTGCAAGGCTTATATGTATGATCTGATCTGCCGGGATTTACGAATTATTTTATTTTCGGTTTGATTTAATGCCGTCTAGGTTGTACACAAACTTCTAAAATATTAGCATTTTTATTTTGGACGTATTTTAGAAATCGAAATTCTTTGAAATCTCTATGAAACGATTTTAAAACTCGAAACAAGTTTCTTAATTTTCTTTTTAGTAAAATTCAAAAATCTTTAGGAAACTCAACTAAACATTTACATATTTTTAGGCTATAATCCTTATATTTAAAAAAAAAAACTAGTTAGTGTGAATTATGTTAGATATCTAATAAATAAAAAATAAATTATAATATTGTGGCCTACGTTTTACAAAAATAATTTTTTTCACTTCTCATATATCGAGTATAACATTTTTTTTATATGAATTGATAATTTGAAACAATGGAACTCGCCGACAACTAGCATGTGGGATATGTTACTTCATTTGAAACTTGTAGTCAACTTTTTAAATTAATATTTTCTCATTTTTTTAATAATTGTATACACGTATAGTTTACAATTATTTTTTATGTCAATTTCTAAATTTAGTATTTGCATTTTTAATGTAAAGTAACTTTAATAAAAGAGTTATCTATTTAAAACATATATTGAATGCATATTTATATGAAAAAGAAAAGAAAGAATATTGAAGTGAAAGATAGAGTCTCATGAATGTCTATTAAAAAAAAAAAAAAAACAACTCTCATATAGAAAAATCGAACTCCAATAATCAAATGAGTGGAATATTTGAAGAAGCATGTTGAAAAAGAGAAGATCGCCATAGCGCAAGACTGATGAAAAGCCAGCAACTTTGTAATGATATTTATGATCATGATGATGAATAATAATATTTTTATGATATTGAATGATATGTTGAGTAACATGAGTTCTATGTCCTTACATTTAATTGGATCTATTATTTGAATTGATAATTAACTCAATTTTTTCCTGTAAAGAATCTCAATCCCAGTGAACTGAATGCCAGTTAAAGGTGTAGAGTTCTTCAAAATCTCAAAATCTATACTTATTTCAGCTCTCACAAATCACCAATAATAAGAACTAAAAGCGCAAAAGAGACAAGATGGTGATAGATTTGGCCTTTGCTATAGTGATAGGTTAAGTGTAGGGCCTCCAATTTAATGAATTTAATATGTACTCATTTGTCCATAGAATCACAGTCCAAAACTACATAAAACCCTAATAATGGGCATTTCCAAGAAATGCCACTTCAAATATTTGCTTAGGTTGTATCCATAAATACTTCAATTAGCACTTGATTTAAACCTATCATTAAACAGTATTTATTGATTTGCACTTAAAACTTTCCTTAAGTGTGACTTTCTTTCTAAATAATTGCTAAAGAAAAATACAAATCATGGTCATTTTCAATGCACGTTTCATCGTTTACAACGATTGTAGAATAAACAATTTTTCTAAAACTAAGGTATGCCAACTACCGGCCTCTAGCGAAAAAAGAAAGAGAGAGAGAGAGCTCAAAGATACTTGCTAATAAGTATATGGCTCCAAGATAATGTCAATAAATTTGATTATTTTTAAAAAGGTGTGAAAATGAAATTGAATTAAATACAAAGAAACAAGAATCCCACTCAGATTTAACAAGTTGAACATGCACTAACACGAAATTTTGGTAGCCTATGCTTGAAAGGTTTATTTTAGGAGTAATTAACAAGAAAATTTTGTATAACATGATAAAAAAAAAAACAATTATTTTGAAATCTTGAAATGCAAGGGATGCCCCCCCCATGTTGGGAATGTGTGGGCCACCTCAAACCTTTTGTAAATCTGGTCCACCAAGGCTGTTCTGGAAGTAGCAATGCAATAATTAACAATAACACTTCATTTGGAATTATACGTTTGTCCTCTCAAGTTTCAATTATGATTGCAGCTTGTCATAATGTGAATTGGCTGCATTTACCTAACAAAAGGATAAAGGATTACCATACAAATCAAGAATGGATTGGTTGGAGGGTATGGTTCCTAAAAAAATGGCCTCAAGATCAATTTTTAAACACTCTTTTTTATCATTTAGAGAAAGAATTCGATGAAGTCCTTCAGTGAATGGATCGCCTCTACTTACCTCGATGAAATGTTTTGAGGGTTGCAATCTATAAACCTCGCCTTTACTAATGTTTTGAGGGTTGAATTTTTTTTTTTTTTTTAATAAACTCGAGTTTAAATTCTTTCCATTTGATCAAGGATTGAATTGCAAAGTTAATTGAACCACCCTAATAAGATTGTCAAGTTAGCACACGAAATGCATAATTGGAAAAGTGAAACGACTAGGTTTTTGACATGGCTAGACTCACACATAGGCCATCACCAAACAATTTTATAATTTTGTAAAACTATATATTTTTTTTTTCTTGTAGATTTTTTTTTTGAGAAAATTATACAAAACCCTTCTTTTCAAGATTACAATTCAAAAATAAGGGAATAAAGTTTACAATTCAAAAATCAGGCGGTAAATATGATTATTAATAGTGAATTATAAAAATTTTAAATCTATATATTTATAACCCCACCCCCATTCATTCCCAAACTCATTTTGGCTCAAACCGTTTCTTCTCCTTCTCTCTCCTCAGCCACTGTCGTCGTATTGCTGCGAAGACGCCACCACCACCACCGCGCTCAAGACTCCACTACCGAGCAGTGGCGATTTGAACACCGCGGAGTGAAGCAGCGTCATCTCCGTCTCTTCTCCTTCTCTCCTTAGCCATTGTCGTCGTCGCCGCTAAATCATCGGTCCATGCTGTCAGACTGATGCGAAGACGACACCACCATTGCGCTCAAGACGCTACTACCGAGAGGTGGCGATTTGAACGTCGCGGAGTTGTTCGCCCTTCCATTGCTACAGTTCAGGAGTGCATATCCATTTTTCTTCCCCTTTTTTTAGTATTTTTTAGGGTGTGGTAATGACGGTTCGATGGTGGAGGTGTGCGGTGCGGTGGTGATGTGCTCTGTGGTGCTGTATGTGCGATAGTTGACTAAATCGTGTGGTGCTGTGTGCGTTGGAGGTGGTCGTGTGCGGTGTTGTGGCGGTGGTAGTAGAGGTTCGGTGGTGTTTTTTTTATGGCGGTGCTATCATGGTCTTTCATCAACACTGATACGGGACCTACCCACGGCAAAATCATCAAGTGCCTCTAATTGTGAAAATGGAGGGCTATTGGCAGTAGGTTGAAGAAGCTTTGGATTTTGAGAGTAATGTTATAACTATGGATGAATCAATTACATTCAGAAATTTGTAAACAATTTTCGCATTTTCTTTGGCTTCAATGGTGTTGAGTTATTGCAATACTTCATTTGTAATTGTAGTTATAATACTTCGGCTTCAATGTGTTGAGTTATTGCAATACTTCGTAGCATAATCTGTAATTGTATGCCACCACATTTTGTCTATATTTGATCAAAGTTGGTCTTCCTGATTTTCTTGATGGTGTTGGTTATAAATTNTTCGACTTCAATGTCTTGAGTTATTGCAATACTTCGTAGCATAATCCGTAATTGTATGCCACCACATTTTGTCTATGTTTGATCGAAGTCGGTCTTCCTGATTTTCTTGATGGTGTTGGTTATAAATTTGAGTTGAATGTGGTAGTGATGGTGCATTGGAGGTGATGGTGGTAATGATTGGTGGTGGATTGTGGTGTTTGTTCATGGTGTAATTAGATTTGTTTGTGGTGACCTTTTGTGAAAAAACATGTGTTTATTGTGACTGGTAATTACTAATTCTGTCACAATTAGTCACAGATAACACGTCAGTGACTTGATATTTTTAATTTTTGTAAATTTTTTGTAAGGTAAGGATGGGATAGGTGAATCCATGGATTGGATGTGTGATTTCCAGTTTTTAATTTGTGAAAATTTTTTGGAAGGTGGGGTGGGTGGGTCTGTGGGGTGGTGTGATTTTCATATTTGAATTTCTGGAAATTTTTGGTGGTGTGGAGGTGGGTGGGTGGCCGTGAGGGGTGAGATTGAGATAATTAATTATGCATTATATATATTTAATTTGAATTAACACCTGAATTTTGAAAT
>CAIGRP010118448.1:0-15998 GCA_903798385.1 Fraxinus cuspidata
AAATTATCGATTAAACTATAAAGCAATTTAATTGGTTTGAATTCAAATATGCGAGATACATTGCTAAGATGTCGAATCCTCCTTATTATTCCATTTTTAGTGTAACAATTAAAGTGACATTGAAATCATTCATGTTGGTCAATATTCCTAATTTAATTGAAAGTCTCTCTCGATAACGATCAAATTTATTCCCCTCACGTGACCCTTTTATCTCTCGATGAAATATACAAACATGATAAATGCATTAATGGGTGCTAGAACACCTATTGAAACCATATAAAGCATAAATGTATATCTCTATCCTCTATCGAACCTTACAATATTTATTATAATGTGCTTAAAATCTATTGTCTCTCTCGATAACAATAAAATTCACTAACAATTCAATTGGTGATCAAGCAATTGAAAAGAACGATAAAAACAATAATAAATATCCACAAATCAAATCAAATCAAATTAAAGTCAAAATAATTAATTAAAAACTAAAAAATATCATAATAAGGGTTCATCTCATCCTAACAATATATAAAATTAGTCTAACATGTTGAAATTACAAGAAATCATATTTAAGTGAAAATATATACCCCAAATTTTTGATAAATTGAGAAGATGAAGATGAATCTTGAATATTTTCAATGGTTTCTTGATGAATTTCCATTTGTGCCTTCTCTTCTTTGCCTAAAAATTAAGTTTGAATCTTTGCTTGATTGAATTCTTGCAAGTCCCATTCAATCATCTCACAAAAACTATGAATTCTCCTCATTTGATGAAAATAATTTATAAATATTGGAGTATAATATGTACATCAGAGGTTCTCATATGTATTATGCCATTATGTATTTGTAGAAGTCAAAAATTGGTTGAAAATCACGTCCAAATTGACTTCCAAAAGAGTTTCAATCGAATAAGGAAAGTTCCATTCGTACGCGGATTTTTTGTCTCTACATAGCAATCAATATTATGATCATAAATTTTTCTTTCAATCAGGGTTACAATTTTGATGGAAATATAATTTTCCCAATATCGATGTTTACTATGCCAAAAATGGGTCTCAAGCTTCGACTAAAAATCTGAAATATAAGTTGTGCGATTGGAAATTGGTTTTGATCATATTTCATTCATTTATGAGTTCTAATTCCATCCAATTGTCTCATAACAATCTTCAAAGTATCTTCTTGTATCCGAATCAACTGTTGAATTTTTAATTTGGTCCTCAAACTTTAGATTTTACCATTTTCACCATTTTTCGCTTCTTTCTTCTAATTTATCGTCTACATTGAGTTTGACCTATATAACATAAAATGCAACAATTTAGGATATATTTTGTTAAAAAACTATCAAATATTGTTATTTTAGACCCCGAATAAGTGTATAAAATACACTTATCAATTCTGAATCACCATTCCACCAACAATGAATCCCCCATCTATTATCTTGGTTAACACTCCATGATCCTGCAGTACAATACACCCAAAAAGAGCATTAAGCAGCACACAAGAAGACAAGTAACTGAAAAATGACCCTTGATAGTCACCCCCTTCAAAAACTCATAGCTCCTTTTCATAGTTGCAGTGGTGGCCATTTTCGTAACATGCCCAAATGCATGCATATCAATCTATCTACAGTAAAAAATAGTCGATAAATCTCTTCCCATCTAAAGATATTAATTGCAGTATTTTTCTATTAACCGCTATTTGATGTTGATTAAAAATAGATTTTTAGCAAATTTTGATAAAAGATGATTAAATGTGTGGTAAAAAGTTGTGGATCCATGAAATTGTGATTAAAATTAATTGCAGTTTTTTCATTGATTTGAATAATACTTAAAACAATTAATGACCTCGATTTTTACACATCATGAAATATCAATTAAGATGTACAAATAGCTTAATTTTTTTTTAAGGCGTCGGCTCGATTCCGCACCATTTACATCAAAAGATGAGAATCAGAGAAATATAAGTCTATCCAGCTTCAAAGGCAAGCCTGTGGTGATTTATTTTTACTCTGTTGAAGAAACCTCTGATTGCACTAAGGTTATGTTTGGTGGAAAATAAAATCTGATTTTTAGTAAATTTTAATCAAAATTGATGTGTAGTTGAAATTATATGTCCCATAAAATGTGTGGTTGAAATTAATTGTTAATTTTGATTTAGATTAAAATATGAGTTTTAATTTCTACCAAATGAGGGCTAAATAGGTACATTTTTTTATTTATTGCTAAAAAAAAAATTGTATTTTTGACTAAATCACAATCATTGGGCTTTACATGAATATGATCCATAGAAAATCCAAATTGGCATAAACTTTTGCACCCTTATTGTTGGCATTTCCGACTTTATCAGAAATCGATTAGGCACTCATCCACGGGGAAAAGCTAAAGAAACCCCGGCCAAAGATGCCAATGTAAGCCATTGGGTTAATCTTGAAGAAATCAAGAATTATTTGAAGTTTTGAGGGTGAGTGTGGGGGTGGGATGAGGTGAGGTGAGGTGAGGTGAGAATTGGAGAAGAAAATAAAATTTTAAAGGTTTGTGATTGTGGGTGGTAAAATAAAAGTTTTGGGTATAATTTACAAAAAAATAAAAGTTTGAAAGCACGCCTACAATTATTTCTTTTAAATTTTGACCATTTTTTTACTAGTTTTTAACATCTAAACTAAAAAAATTGGACGATGATTCGCACCTTAAAGGTCGTATAGGGGGATTTTTGGCCAATTTGATAAGGTATGAGGTATTTGGCAATATGTTCATAAGTTCGGAGTATTGCGTTGATAAGAAAACGTTGATGATCCAAGCCCAATGCTATTTCGTCCACCCATTCTCTTGAAGCTCTATCAACTACCCATTATTAGGTCACATGCCAATTGGTCCAAGCTCCTCGCCTTCCAATTCTGCTACCTCATTTACCTTTTTCACTTTCTCTCTCCTCTCCATCCCCGTTGTCACCTTCACCGTAAACTCCGTCCACACCTCAAAGCACATCCCCTTCTCCTCCACTCTGGCCACCGTCCTTGGTGTTTTTAGGCGACTCTTCATCACCTCCATATGGGTTTCTCTCCCTATGGTTCTTTTATTACTTTGTGTTTTGGGGATTTGCGCTTCTTATTAATATAGTAGTCACATACAATATTATCTTTGCATTTTTTTTTACGATAATTCTTGTGCTATTGTTGATATTTTTGGTGCATACTTATTTAGCTACATCGTGGCATTTAGAAAGCGTGGTATCGATTTTTGAGCATATTTACGAGTTTTCAACTATGAAGGAGATGATTGTTGTAGGTTTCTTTCTAGTTTTGGATTGCTTGTCATTCTATAGATTGCTTGATGCTCTTTTGGGTAGATTGTGGTGAAGGACCATGGATTTTTAACTAGGATAATTGTTATACCCCATTCAGCATAGTCAAAGTTACAGTCACATAAGGACTTAAGTTGAACAAATGATTTTATGGGGCCTAATTTGTAATTACTCATACTTAAAGGGTCAGAAATAATACCAAATAAGAATTTAGAGATTTAATTTTCTATTATTATATGTAAAGGACTAAATGTTATATTATATGAAAATTTGGGACTTGACTTGCATTCATATAACACATATCCACTTAAAGGAGAAGTAATCCCTTTTCTCATTTTGGAGAGAACTGGAAGCATACAGAAACGAAGCACAGGAGAAGGAAGGAAGCAAGCAAAAAAAAAATAATAATAAAAGGAAAAAAAAGGGGGAAGAAAATAAGAGAAAAATGAGGGAAAAAGAAAAAAAAGAAGAAGAAGTTACTGAAGAAGATGAAATATGGATTCAAATATAAGGTAAGAAGTTACTGAAGAAGATGAAATATGGATTCAAATATAAGGTTCTTCATTTCTTCTATTCCAAGAGGTAAGAAAATAATTTGTTGTACAATATTGTTAAATTTGAGTTTGTATTTAGTGGCTTAACTTTAAAGATTTGGAAGAAAGAATAGATATTGGAGTTGAATATATGTTGAAGAAATATGAAATGGATTTATAAATTAGAATTCAATCTTTAAATCTATTGTGCATTTGATACCAAACACTTAATTCTGATGTATTAGATCTGGACAAGGATTTGAGGTTTGATTTTGCTTGATTTACCTCATTTTTCCAATTTTTGGACAAAATCCTACACAGGTGCTACTTTTAAAATTAATCGGAGAAAGTGCTATTTCTGTCAATGGTTCGGTGATAATGTTCAATATACAGAACCAGGTGCCAGACTTCAATACTCTGGAATTTAGTGCTGTTTTTTGTCAAACCTTTGTTTTCTCAGATTTTACAAGTTTGAATGGAACTAAATGATAAAAACTAAAGTCTAGATATTGGATTAAACTATGTATAGGGGTTGTATAGGGTATAAGATAGTAATTTCTAAAAAATATAGCGATTGATTTGATCATGTGGTGATTTGTTGGTAAATAATTAAAGAGAGGAAAAGTTAGAGAAATAGAGGCACAAGAATAAATATAGAAGTTGAGAAATTACGTGGTCGATTTGCATTAGTATAATTGTCGGTTTTTAATTTGAGTTATTATGCCGTTATTTCAGGTAGTGACGTCAAAATTTGGAAATGTTCTTCAATTTAATCATATTGCCATCCATAGATTTGTGAGTGGAAAACCTTAAATATTTTCAAGTATTGATAACTTGATTATACTAGTAGGTTATGTGCAATTATATGTATTAATTGTTCGATTACTTGATTATTGTGAAAGTTTAATTCACTATGATATATATGGAATTTCAAAGATTGTATATGATTATTTGTGAATTGAAATGTGAGACATACGTGATATTGAGATCGACTAGAAAAGTACACGTGATTATATACTTCTAGTTCACAGAGGGGCCTTGTCGTGTTCTATCCTACACGGAGGGGTCTTGGCCGTGTACGTATTGTTCACGGAGGGGCCTTGATCGTGTTTTATAATTGATTATCGGGGTCTTTGAGACCTACTTTCGTCCACGGAGGCGTGGCAAAAGTGCTTAGCCAAGGGTCAGTCTATTTGCGTATGATCATATTACATATTTCAGTCAGAAGGTACGTTTTTGGTGGATGTTTTAGTACATTTGCTGTAATGAGATTGTAGTATAGATATCAGCTGATGGTTATATCAGATGATATTTTACAGGGTCATGAGGATGTCTTACATCTTGATTATCATTATATGTTGTTATAACGTGAATTGTTAAATGATGTTAATTCGATTTTTGATAAAAACGTATAAATGAGAAATTATAATTATTTTCGAACTTCTCCACTCACTAAGCTATCAACTCGTATATTTTTCCGCGATTTTTCCTACAGGTAGCGATTAATTCTTTATAGCTGGAGGAGCTTGATGATTTCAAAGTGATAGCTACATGACATATTGAGTGATATGATTCATTTGATAAATCAAGATATAATTATTTTGGGCCTATTGCATTATTTTTTCATAAGCATCTTATTTGGTTCATATTTTGTAGTAATTCATAGTTAGCTTTGGTGGTGGATCTGGCATCTAGTCAGCATCTGTCATCAGCGCACGTCAAGTTTCGGGTCTATTAGGGTAATTCGGGATGGGTAGTGTCAGAATCGTATCAATGCATGGTTTATAAAGTTTTGGAAGTTTTCATAGTTCATGCATTAGCATATCATGCATATTCAGTGTGTATAGTCACATGTCGTGGTGATCGAATTCATAGGCTCTCAAGCTCTTGCTACTAGAATGATGATACTATATTGAATATAGATCGATAGAGAGTTATTATGTATGTTGTGTAGTGAGGAAACTAACATTCATGTGACTTCGATCATTTGATTATTTATGGGTTATTTGATTACAAGGGATGTGAGAAAAATATGGATAAACTTCACAAGGATTACATATTGTGGGGTAAATTGTTTTTGAAGGAAGAAAATTATAAGTACATCTAGGTAAATTGGGTAAATAGATATGAATGAAGTGAGTCGAAGAAACACATTGATTTTCACTTTTGAAATACAATAAAAGGAACATGCATTGAGGTAAAGAAAATGAAAAGATTGATTAGCATATCATCTTCAATACATATGCACGTTTGGTGTGAGGAATAAAATGAGGCTATGTATATTATAGAATAAGAGAAGAAAAGAGTAAAGAATAGTAGAGTTGGAATTTATGGAGATTGAGAAATTAGAATACGAAATCTTAGTGGCATATTCATGTGTGAAAGGTCCACGTGATAAATATGATTACTATTAATTGTGACCTTAAGAAAACTGATGTGATTAAATGTTAGAGGGCATATGGTATGGCCATAAGTATGTGATAAGGTTATATGATTACAACATGATATGGTGAATAGTAAATAAATGAATGATATAGTTGTCATATAGCAAAATAAGGCGATGCTATATTTGGGTTATTAAGTTAATTAATTTTGTCATGGCCATTCGTTGGATTATTCTTTTATTTTACATAAAATTGGGAAGCTTAAGCTAAATTTTGAAGTTAGAAGAATTTAATGAAATTTTGGTGATGCAATTTTTGGGTTATTTTTCAAATGTATTTTTGGATATCATGAATAAAGTATTCCATTCTTGTTGAGATCTATTTGCTACGGAACATATGGATGATGGGCATATGATACCGAAATATTTCAAGAACTTATTTATTACAATGAAAGATGCAAAAGGAAGTTGTTAAGTCTTAATATGTAACTATTGTCATAGAAAAAAAATTTGATATGAGAATAGTTATAATTATGACATATGGTGAAGTTTTAGAGAATATGAAAAGCATTATCTCTATCTTAAAATTGGGAATTAATTGAGTTTTTCTAAGGTTTGGTAAAATGAGAAGCTGCGAATATTATATATTGCTCCTTAGGATGTTATTCAAATTAGAATATGAAAGAATAAGTATTCTAACTAGTTAAAGTCTGTTGGAGAAATCATTCAATAGAAGAGGCATTTTGGGGAAGTGAGGATCGAAGGTGTGCTCTATATCCTTATGTATTCAAATCTTTGCTAATTGAATTTCGAGGACGAAATTCTTTGAAGGGGGTAAGATTGTTACACCTCACTCAGCATAGTCAAAGTCACGAAGTTATTTAGTCGAAGTGATAGTCAAATAAGGGCTTAATTTTAAGAGGAAATTATGTCACACCTTTTTTAATAAATATTTAGAATATACTTTTCAACTTTTGTTTAACCATAAATACTGCTTTATTATAGTAAAATAGAAATGTGAAAACTTAACCAAATTATTAGCTAAATTTACTTCAACAAACGCGCCCTTAACATGACAAATTAATCACAAAATCCCTAAAACGGAGTCCTTTGATCTTCCAACCCAAATATCCACCCCAGATCGCCTCTCTTCTATCTAGAATCACTAACCAAGAAATTATCAAAATCTAATCATCAAATGCCAAACCTTTTTTTTTTGAATGGATTTCGGATTGCCTACACATGCACATACACATACACTTTCATTAAATAAGTTGAATATCAAGGCATAATTATATTGCAGCAAGAATGCAAAACTTAAATCTTTCACCAAGGAGATCTATATTGATCGATATAAGGAGATTATGATGTAACAAAGTATGTTTTCCGACGTAGTAATGTTACTATTTTCTAATTGTATTTAGGTGATTATTAACAATCTTTATCCTTTTTTTTTGAATTAAATTTTATTTATGGAGGGGCATTTATTGGAAAGACGTGAAATGGGGTGATTCAAAAACATATCAGTTACAAACTATGGTTTTAATTTCGAAAACTAGTATTTTTAAACATATTTAACATTCTATCTAGTATTTTTAATTAACATTCTCATGACATAGTAAGATGTGAATTAATATTTTATATTAAGGCATATATAAATTTTTTCGTAATTTTAAAAATAAATTTAGCCCTATTTGGTGAGGATTAAAATCATATTCTTAGTTGATTTTAATAAAAATTGATGAAATATGTGATTGAAAAGTTGTGTATCTAATACGTGGTTAAATTAATCATTGAATTTGACTTTAATTTCTACCGAACAAATCATATTTCAGCTAACAAAGCAAGCCCAACTACCAACAAAATTTTGAGGACAGGCCAGCAACATAGAAGGGCCCACGAGTAAGTAAAAGTGTAATTGCAAGTACATTAACTTATTCCCCGGTGCCCTAGCCTAGTACTTGCCTCCAATCTTCTTGTTGCCTTTCTCTACTACGATCTTCAAGACTTCAACTTTCTACACTTTAAAGTAGTTATACTCTGTCTCTATGCACATTAATAAATTTCTGAATATTTTAGTGTTCGTGTAATGAAGTTTGAACTGGACATTTGATCTCTTAATTAGGGGTTTTTTTTTTTTTTAAATGGTGGGAAAGAATATGAAGTGCTATGGCTCGTTTGATATGTCTTTTATTTTTGATTTCTGTATAAGAGCTTTTGGAGGAAAATATCTTAATTTTTGTTTGAAAATTAATTTTTAAATGTACTTTCTATTTTAAAGTGCTTTTGTAGGAAGTCATAATGGACAAACTTCTTCTAAAATCTCTCATAACTACGAAAAACTCTTTTATAAAATTAGTCAAATGGACTCAAAAGCAGCTTTTTGGTCCCAAAAGCAGCTTTTGTGTCTCAAAAGTGCCTTTTGGCTTTTCAAAGGCACGCCAAATGGGCCTGTAATGTTGCTAAAATGTCAATTATGTTGGAACGTTATCAGAAACTTTGTAATCAAATCACTGGAATTTTCGTGTTTCTTTTTAATGTTTGTAAGCTATTCGTGTGTGATTGATTGATTTAGATTTCTGCTTTAATGAAATTATGTTCTTGTTTTACTTCGTCTTCGATTATTTACTGGATATAACTACTTCTATTGTACAAGGCTGGCTTGGTTCGTGTCATGGTCCCTATTGTAAGTTTAGGGTTTAGGGTCCCACGTCGAAAGTTTGGGCTTTTGGCGTGTGATTTATATATACTTGGACTCATTAACTTCAACAACTAGTTTTTTAGATATGACTCTCCCAAGATCTATAATATCAAAGCAAGCAAAGCGACTCTCGCTTCAATCGAGCGGTGCGGATGATGTCGACATAGCAGTGTTCATTCGGGACTAGTCATAGACTAGTGCAAAACTAAACCGACGTGGGCTCCAGGATCGCTCCACGTGGTGGTTTATTATGGTGCCTATTACAAGTTATGGGACTTGGATCCCATATTGAAGTATGGGCATTCGGTGTGTAGTTTATATAAACTTGGGCTCTCCAACTTCAATGGCTAGCTTTTGAGGTATGACTCTCTCAAGATCTATAATAATTTGATCGAATAGAGTAATAAAATTTTCAGTTTATAGGCAATTTGGACACCCTTTTTAAAGCTTGCTGTCAAGTTCTTTGAGACTAATTTATATGCCTGTGTTTGAGCTCTAGCTTCGCATGCTAAGGGGCTTAGCTTTATTAGTTAGCCATTACGGATGGAGTTTTGTCTGTGATAATGAATCTTGGAAAACCTGAAGTAAAATATAAAGCTCTTTAAATTTAATGTTATCCTTACATTGCTATATGATCATTTGAGGAATTTGGGCAGTTTGAAATGGATTTCGTGTACCAATTCTATTTTTTGTTGTCCTCAATGAGCAATGATCATTTGTTCACCTGGCAGACTTGCTAGACATAATCATGTAGGAAAAGGGAACAACAAGAAGAGGTTTTTCCCAATGATAATTGACCTACTGCCATCAGGCAAAGATAGAAAAGATAAGGACAATGGGCCAGATGTTTACATATGTATGAAAGATGCTAGAATTGAAGGACGGAATGGAGATGGAACAACTGTTGGTGCTCCCAATATTATTGTGCATGATAAAGAGCAAGTGGGACCTAATGTGAGCTCAGGAACATCAAATAACAAACAAAAAGTGCCCTATAGAGATGGGCTGGCCATTGATTTCTTAAATATTTGGAACCACATGACGACATGGAATTTGAATCCAAGGAGGATGCATTTTCATTTTATAAAGAATATGCAAAATCCATTGAATTTTCCACCATAAAAAAGGCCAGTCGTCGATCAAGAATATCTGGAAAATTTATTGACGCAAAATTTGTGTGTACCAGATATGGAAGCAAACAAGGACCTAGCTCATCTGAAAATTCAGAACCTATGCCAATTGCAGATGTCACAAGAAGCATCCCTGTGAAGAAAAAACGAGGTAGAACGAACAGATCCTGGTTCAAAACGGATTGCAAGGCTTGCATGCATGTCAAGAGAAGGCAGGATGGAAGATGGATTGTTCATAGTTTTGTACGGGAGCACAACCATGATGTTTTCTCAGAGCAGGCTAATTACCTTGAAAGTCAGAGGTATATGAATTTTTATGAGAACAATATTAATGCCATGCAAGGAATCCAGGCAAAGACGAAAAAGCCATATATGTCAATTTCTAGAGGGTCTAGTGGGATGAAGAAAACTGAGAATCAAAAGAGCATCAGTGCAAGCTCTGGTGGATCACATTTAGATTTTGGAGATGGAGATGCACAATTTATGGTTGAATTTTTGTTGCACATGCAAGACAAGAATCCTAACTTCTTCTATGCAATAGATATAAATCAGGACTGGCGTTTGAAAAATGGGTTCTGGGTGATGCAAAAAGTAGGCTTGATTATGAAAACTTTTGAGATGTGGTGTTCTCTGACACTACGTATAGAAAGAATGAATCTAAATTGCCATTTGTTCCTTTTATTGGCATGAACAATCACTTTCAATTCCTGTTACTTGGATGTGGATTACTTGGTGGTCAAAGTAAATCTACTTATGGTTGGCTCATACAAGCTTGGCTTAGAGCAATGCATGGTCAAGCTCCAAAAGTGATACTGACTGATCAAGGCCAAAAATTGAAAGAAGCCATAGCTGAAGTGCTTCCACATTCTCACCATTGTTTTTGTTTGTGGAAGATATTGAGTAAGATTCAGGTGAAGCTTGCACATGTGATGAGGCAGCATGAAAACTTTATGTCTGAATTTAGTAAATGCATTTTAAAGTCACAGACAGAAGAACAGTTTGAAAATAGTTGGTGGAAAGTGGTGGACACATTTGACTTAAAAAAAGACACTTGGGTTCATTCATTGTATGATGACCGCCTAAGATGGGTTCCAACATTTATGAAAAAACATATTTTTGGCAGAATTGTCTACAAAGCAACGTCTGGAAAGCATAAGCTCTTCTTTAGATAAATTCTTGCTGCGTAAAACTACATTGAATGCATTTTTACACCAGTACAAAACAATGCTACTCGAGAAGTACGAAGATGAAGCAAAAGCTGATATTGAGATATGGCGTAAACCACCATGACTGTTTTCTCCGTCACCTTATGGGAAACAAATGGCAACAAGGTACACTCATGCGGTATTCAAGAAATTCCAAGTAGAGGTTTTGGGAGTAGTTGCTTGTCACCCTAAACTTGAAAGTGAAGATGGTTTAACCACAACATTCAAGGTCCAAGACTTTGAAGAAAATCAATACTATAATGTGACATGGAATGAAAAGACGTCTGATATTTCTTGCACTTGCCGCTTATTTGAATACAATGGTTTCCTTGATCTGCAAATTTCTGGTGTGCATAGTATCCCAGACAAGTATATTTTAAAACGCTGGACAAAGGATGCAAAGAGTAGGGAAACGATGAGACAACTAGATTTAGGGGATTCTAGGTTTCAACTCTACAATGACATATGCCAGCAGGCGTTTAAACTGGGTGATGAAGGGTCAATATCTCCAGAGAGCTACAGTATTGCATTTGTTGCGATGGAGAAAGCTTTGTTACAGTGCAAGAGCATAAATAATTCAGTTCAAGGGCCCAGTTCTCCCTCAAACCACAACCTTCATGTCTTTGATGATTTGACCCATGGTAACCGTACAAGCAAGACTAAAATAAGGAGCAACATCTTCGAAAAAGGGAAGGTGAAAGTTGTATTCTTTCCTTTCTTTTTACTTTCTGTTCACATGTTATTCACTATTCTAGCAGTGTACATATATGGAGAGTTGATTTTGTTTATTTTAGGTGCATCCCGAGCAAGAGGTACTAACCAAAGGGATAAATGATAGCTGGGATAAAATGGTTTGATTCTGAGCCCTTGTGTAAGATTTAATTTACCTGTAATCTTGAAATAGTTTGTTGGCTGTGAGATTTAATTGGATTGTTATTGTGGTGTATCATTTGTTGCAGGGGAACTCAAACTTTCGAGCACCAGCCCTTGATTGTTCTTATGGATTGCAAGAAAGCATACCAGGGACGGTATGGTGTCTTTATCTACAATCACAATGCAGAGCAGTTTTTTTTTTCGGTCGCTTGCTCGCTTCAATTGGAAGTTGAATAACAAATTGTCTTAGAGATCCAAATATTGTTGAAACTCTTGAGTTAAACTCAAAGAGTTTCAACACCTGGAGTCTTTTGTAGTGCCGAAGAGATTGTTCATGGAGCGGTGTGCAAATACCATTTCTTGTCTCCATTTTATTTGAACTGGTACTACGAGTTCACTCTTAATATTCATTATTGTTGCAGGAGCAGATGAACACAGTTGCTTCAAGTAGCAACCAAACAAGCATTCACGGGCTGGTGACTCAACTTTACACATTACAACCTTCAATTCCTTTCCAAGCTTTAATATTTGAATTGAATCTTACTCTTTTCATAGGGACAGTTAAACTCAACAACACCAATGCAGGGTGCTCCTTGTCTTCCTCAACAAGGCCTGGTAAAGTATAATTTTATGCATTTTGAATAAGAACTTGGTTTATGTTGGATGGGAACCTATAAGGTAGCACTGACGTGGACCCAAAAAAATTGGAAAAAAAAAAAAAAACTGAAAAAAGAATCAATAGATCCAGTATGTATAAAATCTTAACCTTTTATAAGAATGAGTGTCTTCATTACGTTGTCAAATCATTTCCTTTGCATGCTTACAGGGGCAATTGCATTTCAGACCCCATCACATTCAGAATTGTTTTCTCACCCAGTATAACTTGCATGTTCTGATACTTACAGAAACCATATGTTATTTATGTTCAATCCTTGTAGGATGCATCCTAACAAAATTTTTGTAGTTCAACTATTGACGCACAAATCCATTTTTTTTTATTGTTTTTTTGAAACCTGTTATTCATCTGTTATAGAAGCAGCACTTTAAAATCATGGAAAGGTAGCAATACTCACTATTTCTGCAACTCCGTTGCTGTTCATGGGAGTAGCAGCATATACGATCATCTAGTCTTGAGGACAGACAGTTTAGGGTAACTTATACCTTATTTTATTTATAAAAAAATTCTGTATTGAATTTTAAGGAATTATAACTGAATGTCTTTGATGGGGGTAGCACTGGACAGGTGGAGACAAATGAAGCATAATAAATTGATTTGGCATTGTAACCTAGTGCACTCTCGGGTCTAGAGATCGGAAATTTGTGCATATGTTGATATTCTGCGTGTCATAGTCGCCGTGGGAGGGGATTGGCCTCTCAAGAACCTTAGACAGTCTTTAGAAATGATTGATGTAATGTTTCTAATAAAGAATGTCAAGTGTGTCAGTCTATTGTATAGGGCGGTTGACCCATGTCAATGTATTCATTGTATGATAGATAGTGATGTGAAGCCCCAATCAAGGAGATGAGGCCACATGGTTCTGATCTACCGGACACCATGTCGGCAAAAATACTATAAATAGAACCTCTTTGTAACTGAAAAAGGGGTTGGATTCTAGGACTCTAGACTCTTGAACCCTTGATAATAAAAACAATCTTGCAAAATTCTATACGTATCCTCTAGTTTTCTCTCCATATTCATTATTTGATCTCTTTATAGGTTACTCTGGTATTTAATCCATGATTGTTGTTATCGCAATCATCTTCGTTCACTAAATTAAATTAAATATCAACCAACTGATTTTAGATTAATAAGTATAAAGGGAAAATTGCAGCAGCGTTCTTTTTTTTTTTTTTTTGCAGATTTTACCCTAACCTTTAATTTGTTCCAACGAAGGTCACAAACCTTTGATAAATTAGCAGCAGAGGTCTAAATGGATGGTTGACCGATAAAATTGATTTCAAGCAAATCTAAAATGGGCAAAATGGTAAATTCATTATTGTTTCGCATAAAACAATTAAAAAACACATCTTCCCCCACCCCACCTCGCCCCGCCCCACCCCAACCCACCCTTCCCCCAACCAAAATCGAACCAGAACCATCCCCCACCTCCTCTTTGTTCCACAATCACAACCCACCGCTGCCACTCTCTGCCGCCACAACCTTCGCCTTCCTCACCAATTTCCACCTCCATCTCAAAACAAAACAAATTGTTCTTCCACGGTCACAACCCGTCCCTGCCACTCTCGGTCGCCGCCAAAGCCTTCGCCTTCCCTACCAATTTCCACTTCCACCTCCATCCCAAAATAAAACCAATAGCTCTTCCATAGACACAACCCGTTGCTACCACTCTCTGCCTTCCCCACCTTTACTTACATCTTAAAACAAAACAAATTGCAACCTATCATACCAAAAGTTCTATTATCAACCATTTTAAATCGCCCGATTTTAATCATTACACCTCATAGGCATCTTGCAATCTGCCATTATGACAAAATGAATTGTTCAGTGTAGTAAATGTAGCAGCATTGGGTTGGAACCCATTTTTCTTGCAGTAACTAGTTACCAAAATTGAGTATGTGCAATTATCATGGGCTAAACTAACATATGATAATTTGGACTTTAATTTCGACCCTAATTTAAACTCATTGCTGTAACCAAAGCCATAAGAAAATGGTTGGTAACCTGTCATCTCTCTTGAATTTATTCACAACTTCATTTTTTTAGAAGTGAGAACTACTACAACCGTTTCAAGAAAATCTTGGAACTCTTAGAGGTAGGAAGTGCTGCAGAAATGAGAAAACTACCTTGCTAGGACCTGTTGTTGGTGCAGTGAAAGGTGTGGTGGTCGTGGTGGCGATCCCAAACGGGGATAATTGCAGCGGGAAAGGTATGGTGGCCGTGGCAGTGGGCGTTGGTGGCTCTAGTCTTTTGTTTGGGTAGGAAGAGTGGGGATGGGGTGAAGAAGGAGATGAATAATTTGTTTTCTTTTCTTTTTATTTTGTTTTAGTTATTTTAATTATTTTATGGGGTTAAATAGAAAAGTTACCCTTTTACTCTTTCAATTTAGTCAATTAACGGTCAAATGGATAATTTCCATCAATTTCCACTCCAGCTGCATATTTATGAAATTTGGAACTTACGTTGACACAAAATGAAGGTTAGGGTAAAGTTTTCAAAAATTGGAAAGGTTAGGGACCACTGCTGCAATTTTCCCAAATACAAAAGAAAATCTTTGGCTTGAACATTGTATGGTCCTTTATTAGTATTTATGATTGCAAATATAAACACTCTTAAATACTAAGTTATCTTGATGAATGATCGTTGTAGAATTGAAGTTTCTTCGTTATATTAGTTTTACATCTCTTTGATTACTATTCTGAATGAGGGTTAATATTAAGTTTTACTGAAGAAGAAATCAGCTTTATTTCATCAAAAATATGAACGGTTAATTAATTAATTATTATACTTTTGTTAATTACCTAAGATGAGTCTAGGAATAATATAATCACACATACGTGATTACCTCATTATCAAATAAGAAGGGTTAACATTATTTCATCGAAATAACTTGTTTCTTGGTCTTTACTCATAATCTCTCTCTCTCTCTCTCTCTCTCTCTCTCTCTCTCTCTCTCTCTCTCAACCTGATGAATTTGACGAGAAAGGTNCCTGATGAATTTGACGAGAAAGGTCAACATTTAACTAGGATGATGACTGACTTCGCTACGTAAACGCAGAGGTTCCACTCTTCCCAAGAGATCGAGGGACAAGAAAACGAGAGAGCGCGATCAGAACCTTCATAACGATGCAAAGCTCTGATAATAAATTGGTGCAACACTACAATCAATAAAATATGGGACTCTTTGTTAAAAGGCAT
>CAIGRP010118457.1:0-14340 GCA_903798385.1 Fraxinus cuspidata
AAAAATGTAGTGCGAATATAATTATCCCTCCCTCCCTCTCAACCTTTTTAGGAAAATAGGCAAAAGATTTGACCAATTGAGTTGTATAGTAATTTTGACAAATCTGATGGAACAGAATCTAATCCAAGCAAGATCGAGTCAATCGAAAAAGAGTTACGAAGGTCAACTGGTCAAATCTTAGCATTAATAACAACATTTGCTAAACATCGACGAAAAATTTAACAATTTTATCTAGTAAGGACACAACGTGTGAACTTTAATAGTTTCTTGAAGTCTCCCAAGAAGGACATATTTCTTCTCCCCCACCCCAAGTTTAAATAATTTCCCATAGGAATGTTAAGACTCTTCAAATCATCTCCCTCTAGAAATCAGGTTTACTTTGCAAGGAATTTGCCGCCTACTTCAACCATGAAATAGCCCAGTTGGAGATCCTGTCGGATATTGATGACTACACATAGCACCTAACTTCCCTTGAATCTTGACCATTGATCAAGAAACAGTTGATTCACGGGCAATAAGATGTTTAATGAACTAATTTAAGAATCATCCATGTCGGGTGGGGTGGGGTGGGGTGGGGTGGGATGGGGGCCTCAATATTCCTGCGTCCACAAAAGAAACAACATAATCCCCTACAAACTATATAGAATGTCTCAAACCATTGTCTTATCCTCGTGTTTTCTTTCAAGTTTATTATAATACAAGGAATTTTGTCTGAACTCGAATTAATTTCTGGCGCGAATTCATCATCCTTGTCGTTCTAGTCAATTATGTACATCATACTCGATTTAAAAATCCTTGACGCGCTTATTCCTGTAGCACAGAAAAGCTTCTATAATTGATAAGCACCCCGAAATCCTTAGTTATACCGTCCATTTGAAGAGCTTTCGAGAAATGAAAATTGTTATGAATTGGATTCTAAACACTTTCGTAACTTACATTTTGTTCACTTCGTCTATCAGAGCACAACAAAAGTACTCAGGAAATTCAGTGATGAGTTGTAACAACAGTGACGAAGATGCACCATCTGAGTCTTTTCTTTACTCGTGCAATGGCCTCAATCATTCTTGCAGGACGTTCCTAACCTTCACAGCGCGTTATCCTTACAATTCGGTGCCTCTAATCTCAGCTCTCATGTCTTCAAACCAATATGATGTTGCACAAATCAACAACATTACAAGGTTCACAGTTTTCCCAACAGACAAGCAAGTTATAATTCCAGTTGATTGCTCGTGTTTGGGCCAGTACTATCAAGCCAACGCGGCATACCAGATCCCAACTGCGCATGAAACCTACTTTGAAATAGCAAACAATACATATCAGGGATTGTCAACCTGTGATGCTTTAAAGAGTGCAAATAATTACAGTGAGTTTGATTTGGTACCAGGTATGGAGTTACGGGTTCCACTACGATGTGCCTGTCCGAGCAGGGGTCAAACGGCAGATGGATCCAAGTATCTGCTGACATACTCAGTGGGTTGGGGTGATACTCTGCCTAGTTTGAGTGAAAGGTTCAATGTCAGCATGAAGAAAATAAGTGAAGCAAATGGATTTTCTGATGAAAGTCCAACAATTTATCCTTTCACAACTATTCTAATTCCTCTGCATAGCGGACCCTTAAGCTCACAGTCTACACCTGGGGATCACAATCTCACCACATCGCCTCTATCTGGTTTCAGTGATCGAAAAAGCAAATCGAAGAGGATTCTTTCAACAGCCGGTATAGTTGCAGGAGGTTTTTCGCTGCTACTAGTCCTAATTATAATCCTTGTCTTTCTATTTCATAAGAGGAAAATATGCGTTCTTCCACGTCAAGAAAGCAGAAATATGATGACATTTTCTCCTAAAGACTTGATTGTCGAAATAGCAAGTTTTGATCGTGCACTCAAAGTTTTCAAATTCCCTGAAATAAAGAAGGCTACCCGAAACTTTGGATCCAAGACGAGGATAAAGGGCTCTGTGTACCGTGGAGTTTTTGCTGGAGAAGTTTTAGCAGTTAAAAGGAAAAGTGGAAATGTAAGCATTGAAGTGAACATGTTGTATAAGATCAATCACTTCAATATAGTAAAACTTCAAGGCATCTGTGAACACGATGGCTACTCATACCTCGTCTTTGAGTACATGAAAAATGGTTCTCTCGGAGAATGGCTAAGCACAAAAGGATCTAAAGAGGCAAAAAGCTGGAATCAGCGAATCCGGATTGCACTGGATGTTGCCAATGGACTCCTCTATCTTCACAGCTTCGCTAAACCAGCATATGCTCACTGCAACATAAAAAGCAGTCACATTCTTCTGGATTGCAATATGAGGGCAAAGCTTGCAAATTTCAGTCTTGCAAGAACATCAGGGACGGATGAAGACAACGAGGAAATGACAACGCAGATTATGGGCACGAAAGGGTACATGGCGCCTGAGTATCTAGAGACAGATCCGATCACTCCCAAGGTCGATGTATTTGCCTTTGGAATGGTACTATTGGAATTGATAACAGGCAAATATGCTGTTTTACAAGATGGTACTAAAAAACTGATTTCTACAGCAATAGCATCCATCATGAAAGAGGAAAATGCAGAAACGGAATTGATTCAATTCATTGAGCATGGCCTCGGTGAAAATGGTGGGATAGAACATGCCTTTCAAGTGGTTAAGTTAAGCTTAAGTTGCTTGGCACGAGATCCAGCCGATAGGCCGGACATGGGTGAGGTAGTGTCGAGTCTACTGAAAATTCAATTGAATTTGAAGAAGATACTCAGGGAGTCAAGAAAGCCGTGAGACATGATCATGGGAAGAGAATTTGATGCGGTCATCAGCTTCTTGTTATTGGATTATTTACTTTTATTTTATCTAGTTGGGCTTGTATTATTAGTGGGCTAGCCCGAGGCCCTTTACTTTTAGGGTTGTTGTTTTGCTTGAATGAAAATTAAAGTTTTTGGCTCGCAACCAACGTTATATTCTCTTCCCCTCTCTTTCCCTGAATCTTTTCAGGCTTCTTCCCCTGTTTTCTTCTTCTACTTTGGATTGTTAGTTTTATGTTGTTGATATATATCTTACATCAAATTTGGTATCAGAGCTAAAACTTGGAAAATACTTCATTTATATTCCAGAAATTTCTTCCTGTTATCTTCCCAAAACCCATAAATCCGCACCAATTTCTCCAAAATCCATGAAAAGTAACAACCATCTGTTAGCAATTTTATGATCAGTTTTCTATTGGTTTGCAATTTCAACATCGGATGAAACTCAAGAAAGGAAAGAATTGTTGTTCATGCGGCTGCTGGTCTTCATAATCCATACCCAGTGTCATCCTCTTCAAAACGACAACTCCAAATCCATTGCTGCACAATCTAGTCACCACCTCTGCCACCTCTGCCTTCTATGCCGCTGTTTGTTATGGACATAATGATCAAAATGAAAATAGAAGATCAAGATCTCAAAACAAATTGAATGAATGACTATCTTATTGAATAATAACTTTGGCTATTAAATAACCTTACAAGAATTAACAGAAAGCGGAAATTACAGCCCATGACTTACTCTAATAGAAACATGGTAACGTGCAGAAAGAAAGAGTCATTCCCTACATAACATGGATTTATATAAACAGAAAGCAATCCTAAATATCATAATACTTGTCATTCCCTCCCTTAAACTAACTGCTATCAAGTAATTAGTTTATATTAGAGACTTCACACACCCCCAGCTGCTTTCGGAGCTTCTGAAATGCATCGAGTTTCAGTAGCTTAATCATCATGTTTGCCACTTGATCTTGAGTCCCGGAGTGAACAAGTTCAATAGCCCCATCCTTAGTAAGATCTCGCAAGTAGTGGAAATGTACATCAATGTGCTTACAGCGGCCATGCATAACTGGATTTTTAGAAAGCTTAATAGTCGAGCTATTATCATACATCACAGTGGTGCAACCTTCTTGTGAGTGACCTAACGTCTTCAGAATTCTCCTCATCAAGACTACCTGACAAGCACAGGTTGTCGCTGCTACGAACTCAACTTCTATAGTTGAGAGAGTAATTATAGGCTGCTTCCTTGAGGACTATGAGACTATACCACCACTCATTAAGAACACAGAACCAAAAGTACTTTTCATGTCCTCCAAATCACCAGCATAGTCGCTGTTTGTGAATGCTATTAATTCTTCATCCCCTCTCTTCTTGTATAAAATCCCATAGTTGATAGTGCCTTTTAAATACTTGAGTGCTCTCTTGGCAACTTGTAGGTGCAACTGTGTTGGTTTTGCTATGTATCGACTTATAAGACTTACAACAAACATCATATTTGGTCGAGTGGCAGTGAGATACATGAGACTCTCTACTATCTATTTGTACTATGTCTCATAAACCTTGATTCCATCTTCATCCTTGCATATTTTTAACCTCGGAACGATAGGACTGCTCACAGAATTACTTTCCTCCATACTAAAATGTTACAAAACCTCCATGGCATACTTTCTTAGATAGATGTAAATGCCATCAGATTTTTGCAACACTTCAATACCAAGAAAAAATCTCATCCTCCCTAAGTCAGTTATATCAAATTACCTCATCATTGAACTTTTAAATTCAGACATCATAAGCTTATTATCACCAGTAAAAATAAGGTCATCCACATAAACACTAACAATTAGGATTTTACCTTCTTTGCTCCATTTGATAAATAATGTTTGCTCACTGTAGCACCTTTGAAAGCCTTCACTGATAAAATGAGCTTCAATACGACTGAACCAAGCTCATGGGGCTTTTTTTAGTCCATGTAAAACCTTCTGCAACTAGTAGACTTTGTGCTCACTGCCTTTCTTCTCATATCCTTTTGGCTGCTCCACATAGACATATTCATTCAGTTCACCATGAAGAAATGCAGACTTCACATCTAGCTGATATATCCTCCAACTTCTCTGTGTTGTAAGGGCTATTATCATCCTAACAGTATACATTCTTGCCACTGGAGCAAACACCTCTATGTAATCCACTCCATGCTGTTGAGAATACCCTTTGGCCACCAGACACGCTTTATACTTATCCACCTCTCCAAGCTCATTGAGCTTAGTTTTGTAGATCCATTTGACTCCTATCTTTTTAGCTTCAGTTGATAACTCAATTAAATTCCAAGTTTGATTCTTCTCGATTGATTTGATTTCAATATCCATAGCCATCCGCCATTTTGAGCTCTTCATTGCCTCCTAAAAGCACAGAGGATCTGAAGATACAACTAATGCAATGTTGACCTCACTTTCTTCTTCTGACAGCCCTTCTCAATTCACATATTCGCTCATCCAAATAGGAGGTTGCCTAACTCCTCCTCCACTTGCATTAATGTCTTCCTCATTTGCAGAATTTAGAGAAGAATTTCCTGCTTCTTCAACTTCATTTTCAGAATTTGGAGAAGCATTTCTTGCTCTTTCAACTTCATCACCACCTTTACTGTTAGATTCATCTACCTCATCAATATCTATACCACTCTCATCATTAGCCCATTCTAAGTCCATCAGTAGCTGTTCCTCATAACTTGCATCCCAATCCCACTATTTCCCCTCCTCAAAGATCACATCCCTACTTATTACAACCCTTTTAGTGAGAGGGTTATAAAGTCTGTAAGCCTTGGACTCTTCATTGACTCCTAGCAGCACACAACTGAGACTTTTATTCTCCAGCTTGGTTCTTCTTGCATTTGGCACATGGACATATGCCACACAACCAAACACCCTAAAGTGCGCAATTGAGGGCTTCATTCAATTCCAAGCAACATTTTTAACAACCAGGGTTGGACACTTATTCAACACATATACAGTCCAGTTCACTGCTTCAGGCCAGAAGGTTTTGGGAATCTTCTTTTTTGAAAGCATGGACCGGACCACATTCATCACAATCTTATTCTTCCTCTCGGCCACTCCATTTTGTTGAGGAGTGTAGGCTGCGGTTAATTGTCTCTTGATTCCATTCTGCTTACAAAACTCACTAAATTTCTCTGAGTTGAATTATCCTCCTCGATCAATTCGCAAGAATTTGATAAACAAGCCAGTTTCTTTCTCAACAAGATTCTTAAAACATTTAAAGGAATTGCAAGCTTCTGACTTCTCAGTTAGAAAGTAAACCCATGCTTTTATACTATAGTCATCAATGAAGCATAAGGAGTACCTTTTCTTGTTGTTGGATGTAGGAGTGATTGGACCACATATATCTACATAGATGAGTTGTAATCTCTGTGATGCTCTCCATGTACTCTTCTTTGGGATGGGATCACGATGTTCTTTTCCAACCACGTAATCTGTGCACATCACTGTTGAAGCAGGAAGTTGTAGCAAACCACGCACCATTTTCTTAGATTGCAAGGTTCTCAATCATTTGTGGCTGAGATGACCATACATGTAGCCAGAGATGGGAGAGGTCCTCTAAAGTTGTATGGAAACAAGAAGCTTTCTTTCCTTGTGACTTGGCCAACAAAACAAACATCCTATTGGTTGTCATGTTGGTTTGAATGATCAAACCTCTCTCTGGATGATAGATTTTACATGTTCCTGATTTGATTAGGATAGCTAGTCATTTTTCCTACAACTGTCCTACACTCAAGAGGTTGATATTCAGCTCTGGGACATAAAATACCTTTGTGACCACATGATTAAATCCATTCAAATGCAGCCTCACATTTCCTTTTCCAAGCGCATTCATCCTGGTATTGTTTCGCAGCTTCATTAATTGTCTAAAGCTTTCATCCAGCTCACTAAACACAACATTATCTCTACACATGTGATTAGAACACCCTGAGTCCAAGAACCATGCATCCTCTCAATTGGCTTCATTCATCTCTACATACGACATTAAAAACATTTCTTCTTCCTCATCTAACTGCATAATTGGCCTCTTTATCCCAAGTCGGACATTCATATTGGAAATGGCCAAGCTTATGGCATTTGTAGCATTCAATTGTAGCTCTGTTAATGACTTGGCGCCCCCTGCCTCTACTTCTACCTCTACCTCTTCCTCTAAAAGTGTTTCTGACACGCCCTCTTCCTCCAAACCTTTCTTCAGAAGTCACCTTTAAGGTTTGTTCTTCTCCACTGCTTCTGTGGAATTTTTGTTCATGCACTATCAATGAACTTTGCAATTCATCGATTGAAAGTTCATCTATATCCTTAGATTCCTCAATTGAACAAACTATGTAATTGAATTTGTCAGTTAAAGATCTAAAGATCTTTTCCATAATTGTCACATCCTTCATTTGCTCCCCATACGCCCTCATTTTATTAGCAACTGACATAACTCGTGCAAAATAATCAGTAACATTCTCACCTACTTTCATTTCGAATGTTTCAAAATCCTTCCTCAATGCTTGGAGAATTGAACGATTCACCCTAGCATTTTCCTCATATTTCTTCTTCATTGAGTCCCATATCTGCTTCGAGATGTCCTTCAAAATGGTCTCCAGAATGGTTCTGTCGATTGCTTGGAACATGTAGTTCTTCACCTTCATATCCTTCAATCTCAGCTCCTCAAGTTTTTTTTGCTGCACCTCTATCACAGTTGCTCCTTCTATCTCTGTATATCCTATCTCCACCAGGCTCCAATATTCTTTGGATCTCAAGAAATTCTCCATTAACATGCTCCAATGGTCGTAGTAACCATCAAAGCGAGGTATTGCATGTTGGACAAAATTTCCTTCACTCGTCATAACTTTCTCTCTCTCTCTCTCTCGTGTTTGCAAGTCACTCGAAAAGCTACGACTTTCTTTCTCTCAGGCCAGTGGGGGCTCTGATACCTATTTTTTATGGACCTAAATGATCAAAATGAAAACAGAAGATCAAGAACTCAAAACAAATTGAATGAATGGCTGTCTTATTGAATAATAACTTTGGCTATTAAATAACCTTTCAAGAATTAACAGAAAGCAAAAATTATAGCCCATGACTTACTCTAATAGAAACATGGTAATGTGCAGAAAGAAAGACTCAAACAAAAAATAAAAATAAAAAAAATCACCCTACTTAATAGAAATTTATTTTAACAGAAAGCAATCTTAAATATCCTAATACTTGTCAGTTTTTGTCCACCGCTACCCTGTATTTGCTGTAAGTTCCCTTGCAGCTCCGGGAAAAACTTCAGTATGTTCCAAGATTTCCTGCAACATTCACATACAAAATAAACATCTACAACCACCATCCACTGCTACCCCTCAACCAATAAAACCCTCAATCACAATCAGCCTACTCTCAAATGAAATCACAATCGGCCAAACCCACCACTATATACCTCCAGCAGCCACACTAAATACCTCTAGTAGCCACACTCCACGCAAAGCCCAACATCATCAGCACTTATTATTCTTGCAAACAGCACCATCACCGACACCCTTGCTTTACGTCGCAGCCACCGACATCACTCTCGACAACCAGGACCATTGTTAACTCCTTCGACGACCACGCGTACTTTCCGACTTCATAGAGAATGTAGTTGATAGACACCATGCGAATTGGCACGAGAAAGAAGTGGTGTTATTGTTAATTTGTGCTCAACCACTAACTTAGGCATGTTGTTATTGTCTAATTGGGCTCAACCGCTAATTTAGTTTGTATTTGGTGGTTTAGTTAATATATAAAACGGGGAAAAAAAGAGTGAAAAAATATAAAAAATTGAATCGTGGCTGGTTGCCGACGCATTATTCTCCCCTATTCTTCTCCTCTGGGTTTTTTCCTCTTCTTTGGTTCTCTTCTTCTCCGCTTTTTCTTCCTCTTCTTCTGCCCTTCTTCTTGTCTTCTGCTACTGCCATTTTGCTGCTTCTTTATTTTTGGTGCTCAATTACTTCGACGAACAAAATGGGATCTATTATTTCTCTATCTTTAATTTATACTACTGTATCGCTTTAAAATTGCATCAATTAAATTTTTATGCTGCCGTTATTCTAATTTTTACCTAAAATTCACGTGGCCGAATCCTGTGACTTGTTAAATTCCTATTTTACCCCCATTTATTTTACGTAATTGAATTTTTTACTAGTTTTTGACATCTGCTTTGTTATTTTACATGTATTAGAGTTATTAGTTTGTCGTATTTGGTTTTATTTAATCCCAAAATTTAATTTTTTTAAAAAAATGGTCAAGTTATTATTTTCCATTGCTTGCACTTATTGTTCATTAATCTCTTCATTGCACGTCATTTAGCTGCTAATACAATGCATGTAGTAGCGTAGTGGTCGTCTTATTACTTCTAGTTTCAGTACCTTAACCATGAATCCCTCATAATTTGATGCACTCACTCGACAAATAGCAGCTATCCAAATCCTAACGACTGTTACTCTTGAAGAGGGTAGGGGCCTAACTTCTAGTCTGAACAATTTTAAGCAAGTCCCTCATTCGACTGATGCTGATAATTCTGAAGTGTCCTATAATAGACAATATCATTTCGACAAGGTAATCAAAAATATTTTTGACACAACCGTAGGGATGGGGAATGGGTGAGTGAGTGAGAACGAGACTATGACCGTCACAGTACTCAATCTCTTCCACGTCGTAAGGAGTTTTTCTTTAGAAACATTAAAGTAGGTGTTCCTACTTTTGATGGTTGCATAGGTTTTCACTCAATGGACTGCCCTTAAACAAAGGAATCGTTAGTGACCGAGTATATTGCTCAATTTGAAGAATTTCGAATGAAATGTCATGTCATTGTGAGTGAGGCCCTGACTTTGAGTAGGTTTAAGAGATTGATTTTAGGCGTGAACTTTTCCTTCGGGGTGTCACCACTCTTGATCACACTTATTCTTTAGCTCGAGATTATGAGTTAATTATTGGTACTCCATATGAAAAGCATGGTGACAACCATACGTCCATCTCTTTAGCGCCTCTTCCTCTTAAGTCTATCAGGAGATCTTCCCCGTCTAATGTTCCTCATGTGTTCGAAAATAAGGGTACAATATCTGAAATTCCAATTATTTCTTCCTACTTGTAGTACTTCAACTGTAAGGACTATGGCCACATTTCTTCCAAATGTCCTAGCTGAGCCTTGGTCATTGAAGGACGAAAGAAAATAATACATGAGCGTTTAGAAGATCAAGTCTATGAACCTAAACTTGAAGAATTTTATGACTTCAGATGATAGAGAGAACACCTCCTTATGTAGTATTCAGACTTTTCCTATGAATCTAGGTATTGTACCCCTTATTCTCGATACCTCTCAGTTAAGTATTGTATGTCTTACCCTTGGGAATTGGGATTTGATCCTCCCAACAGTTCAAATTACATATAACAATTATGTGAATCGATTTATAAATATGAGTCTCTTTGAAGTTATTCATGGTTATGAGCCTAGAAAGCTTTTAGACCTTATTTCCATGTCCCTACATGCTAATGTGTCTATGTCAGTTGAGGTAGTTGTACCACACCTTCATGCCTTGCATATTTAGATCAATAAACTTGAAGCAAGTAATACATCATATAAACTTTGAGTTGATTTACATAAACGATATTTTGAATTTAATATTGAGGATTATGTTATATTGCAAGCCCGTAGTGTTCGTCCTTATAAAATTTTAAAGCATGTTGGTTCAAATACATATGTCATCGATCTTTTATCATATTTTGGTCACCACTCTATTTTAATTAAGGACTTTGTTGCTTACAAAAGCTATTTTAACTCCTCTGATGATCATTTTCTACCTCCACATGGGAGCTCCTATAATGAATCTTTTACTGTCTACTCCAATACTATATGTCACAGCACACAAAGATAAAATTGATGTTATTTTAGATAAACAGATTGTGTTGACCAATAATAGAGAGATTCTGTGCTTTCTTGTTCGTTGGGTGGATCGACTTGATTCTGATTGTACATGGATTCCCAGAGAGAGAGACTTCAGTAGTGTGATCCAAATTCATTAGAACTTTATAGGAGTCAACAAGATCTTCCTTTGCCCAGATCACCATGGTCAGATCATACTTTTGGGGATAATTTGCAACTCGCGTTGTCATCATTTGTTGAGTTTCGATATTTGGTTCATCAAAAAGATCGTCCCCCGTGGCTTGACTTGGAGCATTTTGGGTTTCAGATCGACTGTAGCCTTTTGCATTCTTGTTATTGGACTATTTACTTTTATTTTATCTAGTTGGGCTTGTATTATTAGTGGGCTAACCCAGTGGGCTTGTATTATTAGTGGACTAACCCAAAGCCCTTTACTTTTAGGGTGGTTGTTTTATTTTATATATGGGGGTATTGTAAACTTTGGAGGGTATAATGAATGAATGAAAATTAAAGTTTTTGGCTTGCAACCAATGTTATCTTCTCTTCCCCTCTCCTTCCCTGAATTTCTTCTTCTTCTTCTTCTTCTTCTGCTGCTTCGGATTGTTTCTTTTCTGTTGTTGAGATATATCCTACATCAGAATTTTGTTTATCCTATGTATTTCACAAATTAGTTTATGCATGTTTGATGAGTGTCATATATGTTCTCATTTTTAAAATCACTTTTCACACTCATAAGCGGTATTAAAATGCAGTCATTCAAGTCTAGAGCCGGGCCTGGCACATAAAAGACAAGGCCTAACGGCCTGTGTTGTGGGTTAGCCTGCCTCTGCAGTCGAACCTTCTCACTCGGGCACAGATTCTGCAGTCTGCGTGAGCTAGCTCGAATTTGGTATATTTTTATGTGACTTTCTTATCTGAATCTCCTAGTATCTTCGTTATTTCTTAATCACAGGTGATAATCTTCAATCCACATAAAAGGGTTCTTGAATTATCATCTTTGGTCCCCCAAACACCTGTCTACTAAGGGCAGATACAACCAGTTGTATAGCAAAAATTGCTCTAGCAGCCTGCCAACAAACCCTTGCATTGGAGAGGGAAAAAAATAAAAACCATAAAATATACAAGGTATAAATGAATCAACAACAAAAGTGGACATCAATAAAACACACAAAAGCTCCATATCATTACTAAATCACTTCGACAATTGACAAGAATAAAAAATGAATACAATTTTATAGATTTTCTACCAGTACATGTAATAAAATGAAATGTACAAGGTATAAAAATTGACTCCGTCAATCTTCCCCAAAAACTTCTATACTGAGACAATTCCTATAGGACGATCCAAGATTCTAATACAAGACAATGCCAAGCTATGGTCTGACAAAAAATGGACCTCAATATATTAGAAAGGAAAGGTTCCTGTCATCCTGATGTGGTCGAGGGTCCTCTGTAAGCCATACTTGAGCACTGCCCGGTTACCGACTCTAAAGCCATTTCCATACACCACTGATGTGTCCGATTCAATCTGGTGTTTGAAAAACTCACCAAGTTTCCTCTCAAAAGGAGATCTTGTCCCCTGCGCTGTTGATGACAAGAAAGCAGGGGACATGGATGAGGTTGATGCATAATCAGTGCCGGATATGGATATAATCTGGGATTCCAACCACATATTGGCAAGCACCTGGCAGATACCTTCTTCAACCTCTTGATTGAGAATTTGATAACCTTTTGGAAAATGGAAAACATATCAGCAAAATGAGTATTCCAAATATACTGGCATACAAGGAGGGAATAAACCGTAACTATACATATTTGGTAAATTTAAATAACAAGCAAGTCAAATTTGTCAATTGTGTTTTCTCAAATAAGCCACTTTCTGAAATTAGACTAGACTATAGTGATTAGAAAGAACAACCCCAGTTTTTCAAGCTCCAGATAAATAATGAGACATTAAGATAAATTATAGACGGAAGTAATATTGCACCATTAAGTCGCAGCCAAGCATGCATCATCTCATGAGCCAAAATTGATCCTGTCAGTAGCCTGCAAGTGTTACAATCAATCAATGGAATTGTGATACAAAACTAACATATACGTAAAATAATGCCTAAAATAAAAAGACGTTTAAAATACCTAGGAAGACCATATAAAATGAGAATTGCAGTCACTTCACAACGGCGTGTTAGCTTATAAGGTTCCGTTCTCGTGTCCATGACTCGATTTCCGGCTCCCATCCTTGGTCGCCTCAATATCTGGTAATCTCAATGGCAAATGAACAACAAACTTCAAACTCAAAAGTAAATGATATTTCAAAACAGAAATTTCTTAAAAGAAAACGATTAAATAAATGAAAAATGGCAACCGAGTTTCTTACCGTACTGACAGTTTGTTCCTCAGAAAGACACAGTCCTCGAGTCTCAGGCATGTGATGATGCCCCTGGCCAAAAGTGAAAAGTAAATGCCTCAATTATAATCATATTTCTTCGGGGAAAAATGACTTATAATAGAAAAACAAAATAAGTTTCACTTTCTTTTCTTGATTTAACTTTTAACAATTTTTTCTTACATGTCTCTCTCCATCCATGGCTTCATTTAGTGCTTGCCTCTCAACCAAAAGTAATGGAACCTGTTGTTTCACTTTCATATTTAACCCTTCATAGAATTCTTGTATATCGAGATAAAGAGGTTGACACCCATTGGTATCCATGACTGCAGAATCCAGGCACTCCAAGCAGAGCTTCCGACCATCATTAAGAGCAGCATATCTTGTGTCCCTTGGCTGCATTCAACAAATAAAATATCCAAACCAATTAACAGTGAGTACAAACATATAACCATTCAGATTTCAATTGACTAGAATGAAGAGATTTTGAGCTGGTTCAGCTCCAAGTTACCTCCATTCGCTCACAGCTACAGCACCGAGGAGTTCCATCATGCTCGTGACTAGGACAGTATTTCTGGGACCAAAAGGGATGTGCCCTGTATTCAATAAGACCAGCTGCATTTGTTGGAATCTGGAGGAAGGAAAGAGAATTAAAAGCACTGCAAAATCAAATTAGATCCAAGAGGACCAAGTGTTCAAATAGCTAGAGAAGTTCAGCATGTACTTGTCAAAGGTAAAACAAACCAGAAAATAATCAGTATGATCAGGGAGAACCCACAAATACTTTGTATTGACAACCAATATGGAGTGTACTAATTTAACTAGGCATGATTTAAAAAGAACAAAAAAAAATACTACAATAACAGGCTAAGCCATATTCCTAATACACGTGTTGTCGGCTATTAATCCTTTCCCTTTCAGTAAACGTAATTTAAAGTAAATTGTCAAAAGCATCAGTATTCTGTACCATCCTACAAAGTACCCGCTTGGAAGGATACTGATTGTTAAAGGTGACTTGATACATTGTAGATTCAGAGCAGATTTTATTGAATTTTCTAAAGCAACATTTATTTGGAGATTCTCATTCTATAAGTTCTATAAAGGGTAATTAGCACATAACGTCTTCACCTTTTATTGTTATTGTGGAGAACGTCCCTACCTTTCATTTTTTTGCATTTTCACCCTTATTTTCACCTTTTATTGCGCAAAAGGTCCTTTTTA
>CAIGRP010118469.1:0-22566 GCA_903798385.1 Fraxinus cuspidata
CTAATTTTTGAAATTTAAAACCTCTATCCTTAATTTTGAAATGATGATACTTAAATACCTTATTTATGTATTGTGATCTTTAAGAAAGGTTCTTGATACCCTTTTAGGCGTTGGTGAAGAGAGGTGCTCAATTCTCAAGAGTGAGGCCCATTGCTTTCATTATTAATTTCAGCATCTTGTGAGACTGGCTATAGAAAGTAAGTGTATGTTTTTTTTTATCATTTTCAAGCTATTTTTTGTTTTCGATTTTTTAAAATAGTGAAAAACGCGTTATCTTTCCCATTTTCGAAAACGTGTTTATGAAAAAAAGTTAAAAAATTATAAAGAAAATCCAAAACGACAAATTTGTCATTTTTGATGTTTTCAATTATAATCAAGTTAAAAATTTTTAAAACGCGTTTTGGTTTTCAAAATGTCAAAAAGAACCAATTTTCAAAAATCTCAAAATGAACACTCAAAACACAAAATCTAAAATGAATTCAAAACTCAAGACACAAAACTAAAATACAAAGAGAACATCCCCTAATATTTTAATATAAACTCCAAAAAGAAAGTCTATTTTAACTTTTTTAAAATAAAAAGTGAATTTTTATTCTTAATTTATAATGATTGCATTTAGCCCTTATTTGACAATCATTATTCAAAAACTGTTTTTTTTTTTTTAATATACTCATTTTCAACTTTACAATCACACAATAAAAATCCAAAATTTTTCATTACTTTTTATTCACATATTTTTCATAAATTTACTATTCAATACTCTGTTTTTGGGTTTTAAACAAGGGCTTAATGCAATCATTATAAATTAAGAAAAAAAAATGATTTCACGAAATGAGTTTAATAAATCTAGTCCGTTGTCTTGCCATATTTTGATTTATTTTTTGGCTATATTTCTTAATTTTTTTGAGTAGGTTCTTGGTATCTTTACGAAGAACTCACCACCAGCATTGTGATGCATATTTTGAAATGAAAAATCGTTAAAAAGGTGGACTTAATATAACTAATCAAGATGGCTACTTATTTTATTAAATGAAAATTTAAGGTAAGGCTCAAGTGTCCTCATTTTCGTCTTTTTGTTTGCATAGTACTTTCAAACTCCTTAAAATAAATTACAAGCCCTATTGAATTACGATTATAAAAATATTTGAGTTCTATCAAAATTACTAGAAGTTCTTCCACTTGTATAGGGCACCAAATCAAAACCCAATACATAATTTGATGTATTGAGTTTTGCATCATGTTATGCCTCTATCTACATGGCAAGCCACGGGACTGCCAACTAAGCACAAATGCCACGCAAGGATTTTTGGAGTCCATGTCTATTATAATTTTGAGGCTACGAAGCAACGTCACACTGCCTCGTCGATAGATGCCTCCAATGCAATCAGATGAGCCATAACTTTAGCTACAGAAGATGGGCGTTTAGCATTTGAAGCGTTGTTGTGAGCTTCAGAGCCACGTCATGCTAGTCGTATCCTATAACTTGGAGCTATATGAGACGTGATTGATGTGATGTTTTCTGTATTGGATGTTGAGGTGTGAACCCCATGTTTCCCACCTGGGGTAGTGTACGAAATCTGTCGATACACTGAGTCTCAACTAGATTCGAATGTCAACATATTTAAATTGTAACTTTAATACTAGTAATTATAATTCTACGCGTGAATGCATTTTTAAGTTTAATGAATTTTTCCCAGACATAACTTTTTCTAAATCTTATAAACAACTGCTTTTCGTGCGATCGGCAAGGACGAGGGGTACTTCTGGTTTTTCTGCATGTTACATATTTTATTTGGTACTTTTTTGAATGTTAATACTATAGAACAAGTTACTTTTTATTGACATATTACTTCATATTTAGTTATGTCCCGTAAACACAATACGGAAAATAAAAATTAGTCGAGCCACATGCAGACATATAGAGCACACTTTATGCACTGTATTAGATCAGGGAGATATAATTAGGAGAAATATGATATTGAAAGGTGAGATTAGGGAATTGTATTGATGAAGATTAGAAATGATTGGCCTAATATGATGTTTGGTATTACACCATAGTGTACGGGTAATTAAAAACTAAAAATATTATGACATTGTTTTTATGGAAAATAAATTTCTTTTTAATTATTAAGTAATTTTTTTAACTTAAATTTCTAGTATGAATTTTTTACTCATAAGTGAAATTTTTACTTATAAGTAAAATTTTAAGTCTAAATAATTTTCTATTTATAATTAACTTTCTACTTATAAGGAATTTTTTACATACAAGTGAATAATTTACTTAGAAGGGACCTTTTTTTGTTTTATAAGTGATTTAAAATTATTTTACTTATAAGAAATCTTTACACAAAGGTGACTTTTGATCTTTCAAGTGATTTTTTTAACCTATGAAGTAGAATTTTTAGTTGTAAGTAACATTTTATACTCTTATAAGAATTTTATATATATATATATATATAATTGAATTTTTATCTTATAATTGATTTTTACTTACAAGTAAATTCTTAATTATGAGTACTTATAAGTGAAATTTTTAGTTCTTATTCACTTAAATTTCATTTATAAGTAAACTTACATCATTCAATTTAACTAATCCTCTATTACTTCATATACAATACGGTGAATAAATAATACGGCATAAACCTACCCCCACATGACTTACAGTTGAATGAAGTAGGAAAAGCACCCCAAATTAGTTTAATCAGGATACTAATGTCACCAAACATCGAAAACAGATTAAATATGATTAATTTATTAATCATTATCGGATCTAATACGATACGTCAAATGTGTTATAAAAGTTTTGTCTTTTCGACTCAATTTCACAATCACAGTTGTTCTTGACGTGCATGCTATGCTAATCTTACCTATCGAAATGACTAGAAATTGTTACCAGGATTATTTTCACCAATATTAGAAGTGCCGTCCGTGTGGGGCTGACTTAATTATGAACCACATCTTTTATTAACACGGTGGGAACAAAAGGGATGGCCATTGCTGGAATTATTCCCAATCAATTATCGCATTGTTGCGAAGCAATGTAATATTTATTGTGTAATATTGTAAAGTAAATGAAAAAGTGGTATAAATGAACGATGAGTCACAGTGTCGTGCATTCTAAGCAAATCCCGATAATCAAAGCACTATGCAATCTCGGCTGTAGAGTTTTGTTTTTGTTTTTTCACGAACAAAGCAAATGATGCCAAATTAATTAAAATGGCATTAAGTATGTCATTATTATGAGATTAAGAGTAAATTCAGTGGTTATTCTCCCACACAATAAATCATCCTGGTGAATAAATATAGCAATATTAAATGTCAAAGTCAAACTTTAATTTAATTACACATTACGTAGAATCCACAACTATTATCAACTTACTTATCACTCATTTATTTATTTCACATTATAATTTCAGTAATGTATAATGAAACCCAAATACATTATATTATTGTAATTCTATTTTGTTATACAAGCACTAATCATGTGACAATGTGAATTTTTGGAATGTGAATAAAAACGTGGATGAAGAGAAGAGCATCTCCAACGGAGTTGCGGAATGCATCAACTGTGAGCTACATGTGCAAGAGAGAGTATGTAAAAAAAAAAAAAAAAGAAGGAAAATGCATTATAAACATTAAATGAGGGATGTGTAACACGCTATCCGAAATTATTTATAAAAACATAAGCGTGGAGCTATAGCGCACCCTCGATACATCCCCTTTACTTTTTTTTCTTGTCCAACCCACGGTTCAATTGGAGATACTCCAATACTCGCATTCAATTTTGAAATAAGTAGAATTAAAAAACACTAAATCTTTTAGCTCTTGTTTTATTTTGATTTTTTAAAATTGTAATTTTTTTCGAAGAATATATTGTTAATAAATAAGAAAAAGTTAATAACTTATGTGTACAATTATTTTATCGAAAGTGTGTAAAATTAAAAATATATATATATTTTAAAAAGTCTATATCAAACTAGGGTTTTTAAAAAAAGAAAATAAATATATAAATCCTATGTTTGGTTTAGACAATGATTCCAGTAACGCGCTGTGACCTCAGCAGAAGTCAGCGCCAGCTTTACACTATGGCACGCCTGAAAACTCGAGTCTGCCTGTTAAAGTGGGTCTCTACTTTACTTAATATGCCATTAATATACGAAATACACATACACCTGCAATGTACAATTCCAAAAATTAAAAAACAAAACCTCAGTGGATTAAATGCTCCTAATATAGCGTAAAATTTTACTAATATGAGTGAATAAATCTGAAATACGAACACGGTCTGACAGAGAAAAAAGCAGCAGTATCAGAGTGAATAGTGCCACAGCTGTTCCTTTTGATGCCTTTGTTCTTAACTAGGAAATTGACTCCTTCCACTCCCAACAATTTGCTGCACAAATCCGTATTTTATACTTCAAATTTGTATAAGCATTATATATACGTACACACACAAGTAAAATACTTTGTAGGCGATGAAGAACTAGAAGTATCTGAACTTTGTGGGCAAGTCCCTTTTGGATTTTGTTTCCTCAGTGGAAAGTTAATGGCTGAACAAATCTGTCTCTTCACCAAGGTCAGTTCTCTTTTTTTGCTTCTATTTGTTTTCATTTAAAAGATTCAACCTTTGAATTTGTTCTTCAGAATATTTTGAAACTTTAGTCTGGGAAAATCTTTGTACTTCTCGAGTGAAGTATTCATAAATTTCCTTTTTCCATGTCTTGATTTGGGTCTGATACTGGAGTGAATTGTAGAACACTAGAACCTGACATTTAGTTTCTTTGTTGTTAAACAGATGGATTTTACATCGCATTTTATTTCTTTTTCCATGTCTTGATTTGGGTCTAATTTCCTTTTTCCATGTCTTGATTTATGCTATGGATAGATGGTTTCGAATCTCTATATAGCACTACTTCATTTTCACGTCACACAGTTCTCTCTACGTTTCCTGCTAATAGATCCCATTTGGATAGAGTAAAGAGTAAAAGTAAACATGTTTTAAGCTTTGTACGTATTATTGGGCCTTCCATTTCGTGACTGGAAAGATGGCTATTTTTTAACCTGCGTGGCCTTTGACGTGTGTTGCAATAACTCCATTCCTATCTACTATTTGAGAGATTTTTTGTTCTTCTGTTTTTTATTGGGGAGTTTCAATGAATTAAATCTATAAATTAAATCTATAAGAACAGCAAAGTGCAGTAGTTAGAGCTCGGATATCTAGCCTATTCTATGTTGGTAGTTCGATTATGGAATTTATTTCTTCCTGTATTCCATCTATGCTAAGTTTCTACAGTTTACCTTATCTTAAAGATCTTTTTTCCCCTTAATTTTTGTCTTACAGAAATTGACGTAAAGGGCTTCTTTGAGATTCTTCTGCATTGACATTTGGCTTTTCTTTGGATGACAGGATACCATAATTGTAAAACCTTCCAAGAAATCCCCAGCTTTGTTAAGGATGACAGTCTTAGTGTTTGTGATGGCATGTGGTGTTTATATTTGCTCAATCTGTCTAAAGCAATCTAATTTTAGCATCAGTTCTAAATTTCTAAATGATGAAATCATCGAAGGGACGCATTGTGACTATGGTATTGATAGATCTCAAACTCCTTACATGCACTATCCAAAGCCCAAAACTTTTAGCAGGTAATGATGAAATTTTACTTTCACTATAAGTTGATTCCCATTAATGTCTTATTGAGAGTCGATATGTTTTCTATATGCCAGGGTTGAATGTGCATGTAATCCTGTACGGCTCTTTGCCATCGTGTCAATGCAAAGATCTGGAAGTGGAGATCTGGAAGTGGATGGTTTGAGACGTTGTTGAATAGCCATACTAATGTAAGCTCAAACGGTGAGATTTTTTCTGTCAAGGAGAGGAGAAATAATGTTTCTTCAATCTTGATGACACTGGATAGAGTTTACAATTTGGATTGGTTTACTAGCGCTTCCAAGAATCAGTGCTCAGCTGCAGTTGGCTTCAAGTGGATGCTTAATCAGGTATTTTATTACANGCTTCAAGTGGATGCTTAATCAGGTATTTTATTACAAATATTCAATCTTGGAGAGCATTATGTAATCTCTCTACTACATTCCTAATTATTTGTTTATAGTACATAGAAGTCGAAGCACTTCCTTTGCATAGTGATAGAAATTTAGAATTTGTTCTTTTTATTTATTTATTGGTTTAGGTGGGAATAGGTTTACCATTGGCCCTGTGCAAGGAGAGAGGGGAGGTGGGGGTGGGCGGCTATTTTTAAAATTTTAAGATCTTTATGCTTACAATCGTAACTTTCTTTCATTTTACTGATGTTAAAGACTGGTTTGGCATTATCGGTTTGTAAAGACCAAAGAAAGCGAATATATCTATTAGAATTAGACCCCTAGTTTGTAGCATTTACTGTTTGATATGTATAGAAATTCCGCTTTAGGGTTACTTAACGGAGAAGTCTTCTTAGCTTGTGCCTCTCTGCATAAAATGAACAACTCTGAAGTCTTGATAAGGAATTTGATTATCCATTTTTAACCAATTTGCATTGGATTTTCCCTGGGTCATATATTTTACTTAGGTTGTGTTTGACCCACATTATTTTAAAAGAATGTATTCTGAAATAGTAGATTGATTGAGAATTTGTGGTTGAAAAAGAAGGAAAAGTTATTGATGTGATGGAAAATATTATTTTATTGAAAAATGTATGGTTGAAAATGAGTAGAAGAAAGAGAATGAAAATTTTAATGTATACCAAACATGTGCTTATATATATACAAATATCTGTAACAGACTCCAGCATGCTTAATCACCACTTGTTTGCAGAAAGGAGAGGGAGAGGGGGAGGGAAATGGTAGAATAAAGTGTGACAATAGCACAATTTTCAGGCATGTCTTGAAGTTGTCTAATAGTTGACATCTAGTTAAGGGATCAAAAATAGCAATTTTAAATCTTATAAAAAGAAGTGATGAAGCGAGAATCTGATTGATGGAAAAGAGGTATTTAGGAATTGTATTTCAGTTTAGGCAGGGTCTTTCAACTGATGCTTGATGAGTTGATGGAAATCTATGGCAACCACCATTTTATCAAAGGCATAAAAAGAGTTAATATCTAGGAAGAGAAAAAAAATAAAAACAGAAAACGGCAGTATTTTAAAGTTTCTTTCTTTCCAATGTTGTAATATTCTGAAAAGTAAATTCAATTTGTTACTGACTAATCGAGTACTTGTTGTATATAATTTCCAAAAGAAGTCTAAAATAGTCCTGGAAAGTGCTATAGATATGGCCATATGTTTCCATTTCTAAGGAGAGAACAAAAGAATAGTTATATACTGATAAGGTTCAACTTGGAAAATATAAATAGATGAAAGATTATGCAGAATTTTGATTGAAGTTGAAAGGAATTGCAGTAAAAGAATAGAAAACAAATGCCTATGGAAGGCTGATACTCTCAATCTAACTCCTCACCCACTTTCTAAAATTGAATGCCTCCCCTGCTTCTTCTACTTCTATTTATTGCACTCACAACTAACTAAGTCTATTCATCCACCTCTTTACTAGGTTCTGTTACTCCGCTTCAAGCCAGCTGGTCATTCCTTCTTCTGGATCCTTCTAGAATAGGTAAACTGGATAGGAGGTCTATCGTATAACTAAAGTTCAATATTGGGTTTGTGAGATGCTAACGAGCCTAGTGGTGATGCCTAAGGCCTCTGAATGCATTTCTTAGATTTTCTTTCTTGCTTACACCAATGTATATTTGGTATGCAGTACTTAATCATTTGGTATGGAGTACTCGACAGGAGTTGGCAATATATTGAACAATATTTAGCTTTCATCTTTAATACTACCCTCCAATTTTCCAAACCAAACATGTAATTCTGTTTCTAACATTTTAACTTAATTTCTCTATTTCTACTGGCTACAGCCTACTAAATCTACCCTAATCTCAACAATAACCTCCAGTTTAAGAGCTTCCATATTCTATATCCTACATCACGAGTTTGAGATAAAAAGAGTTTCTCTCTAATTGAAAACTAAAATGAAATTCAAAAGGATAAGTTTGTGTAGACTGTATTTGCATGTATGTGGTTGAACCACCAATGACCAATAACTATTATAGAAGATAAACGAGTAGCTTTTGTTTCATGTATTAAATCCTGATAATCCACAAAAGTAAAAGGAATTGTGTTGCTTTTCATTGCAAACCCACACCACTGTGGACCAATTCTTTTGGGATAAATTCTTATATTTCCTCATAATCTGTCTGTAAATATGCTTCAAATACAATTCTCTAAAAACTATGTACAAGTTCATCTTTTCTTATTCTGTTGAAGTACATTAAGCCCCTGTTTGGGCTCTATTTTTCCAAAACTCATTTTTAACCCCACATTCTCTCGTAAAATAATTTTACACGTAAACCCAAAACTTTTCATGACTTTATAACAATAAATTCTCGAAAAAAATCACTATTCTAAAATACAATTTTCCCCCAAAATGGGGGTCAAACAGGGGCTAAGATTCAAGTCATTTTAAGTGACAACAAACAACTATACAATCTTTCAGCTCCATTAAAAAAAAAATATGAAGATTTAGGAGCTTTGTTAAAATTCCAATCATGTAATCTCATTATTTCTATTAAAAAAATCGACAATTTTCTAAGCCCTTGTTTGGCACCTATTTAATTTATAAACACAATCAGTTAAAGCTATTTTTATACACATTTCGTGGGATTCAAGTACTTCTCATTTTCCACCACTCATTTCTATATATATAATTTAAACTGATTATAAACTACCCAAACAAGAGGTAAGTTAATCCTTTTTTTCTGCTTTGTGTACAATGTTGTAACCCCTGATAAATAGGTTTTATTTTTTTGACTGTTGCGCCGTGTTTAAGTTTTTAACTGTCAAAATTGAGTTAACGTTACCAATGAAAGATTTGATGATTGATGTAATCAGTGTGAGGAAGAGGACTGACATCCCCCTGTCCAGTTTGAATGTTATCACATATTTGAGAGATTCACAACATGAAGTGAAATGGAGTAGCAATAATAAACAGTCTTTTTTGTTATGGAATGCCTTCTCTTCATGCTCTTGGGCAACCCCTAGATTGGATGGTGTCTCCTGTACCTACAAAATACATTATTCTCATCATCTTATTGCTTTAGTTGATAGTTGTCTTTTGGGGAAAATGCCAACCTGCACCATTATTGTTGGACAGAGTAGTACACTTCCCCTCGGCTGTGGATCAACATATCATAATATCCACACTTGAATTAGGTTACCTTAACATTCCTATCATATATGAAGGATTTAACGGAGGTGGGGAGGGGTGAGAAGGTTGAGGGGGTTGGTGCAGACAAGACAGTGGTGTGTGAAAAATCATCTAATCTCCTTATTCATTATGGTGAAAAATCTGCAACAGCAAGTGGACATTGTTCTAAGGGTGAATCATCTTAAATCTGTGTTTGCTTTGCGTGTTTCTGATTTTGTTTTGCTTTATATTATTCCGGTAATTGGGACTAGGGCTCAATCACTAACAATATTGAGTGATGCAGGGGTTGATGGAGCACCATAAAGAAATTGTAGAATATTTTAATGATAGAGGGGTGTCAGTCATATTTCTTTTCAGACGTAACTTGCTGCGACGAATGGTTTCTGATCTGGCAAATTCTTATGATCGATATGCTAAACTTCTGAACGGAAGGCACAAGTCGCATGTGCACTCACATGAAGAGGTACCTTTACTTACTCCCATTTCTTCCCCAGTGATGACAAATATTATCAAAATCACGATCTCTTTACCTGCTTCTTTTAGGCTAATACACTTTCGACATATAAGCCAGCGATCAATTTAACATCTTTGGTAGAGGATTTAAAGCTAATGGACAAAACAGTTTTGGAGGCCCTGGAGTATTTCAGCAGCACTCGGCACTTCATTATATACTATGAAGATCTCATAAAAAATCAAACTGTATGTTGCTTATTCAACTTCATGAAGAATCTTAGTATCATTTTGGTAACTCATGGAATTTGTTATTATCTTTTTCTCTAGATACCTGTAAGAATGAATTGATTAACAAAATTTCCTTTCCAAATAATTTGTAATCACTTCTGAGAATCATTTGTTCTTATGAAGCTAGACTAGCTTATAAGTAATTTCGTTTGTCCCAGAAGTGTCACGAAATATTCCATGGCCATAAATTCTTATTTATATTTCATGTGTGTTGCAGAAATTGGTCGACGTTCAAGAGTTTTTGAGGCTTCCACAAATGGAGTTAACTAGTCGGCAGGTTAAAATACACAAAGGATCGTTGTCGGATCACATCAAGAACTGGGACGATGTCAACAAGACACTTGGGGGAACTACATACGAGAGCTTTCTTCACAATGACTACTGATTAAAGTCCCTTCTGTTCGAGGAAATGAACAAGTACTTCAACTAACTTTCTTTCAGTAGCTGACCATTATAGAATTCTACACCAAATGGGCGACATCAATGAAATGTTGATGTCGTTCTCAGTCGAATATTAGCCTAGTCCGGGCTTTGTTCTTTTACTTACAACCATTTTTTCCGTTTCTTTTTGTCCTCTCAAATTATACAGGCATATGTATAGCTTTGTAACATATCCACGTATTGGCATTGCAAACGGAACGTCAAATCCTTTTATACCTGGGTTATTAGTTGTGTGAGCTTGATCTTGTTAGTTATATTCTTCGTGTTACGAAGTTAAAGACGAGATTATATGATACAATATGAAGTAAAGATCAACACAAGAACACAAAGAGGAAATGACAATTTACTATAGTATGGAGAAATAATATAAATATATTGTGTTTACAATACTGTTTAATTTATCAAACTTGTAATAAAGAGCTAACCATATATATATATATGATATATTGTCAAATTCTAATTCTAGTGTTAAAGATGAAAAGAACATAAAAAAATGTGTGGAATAAAAAAAAATAATATTCGGTTAGAATATAGCAATGCTTGAGCGCCAATTTGGCTCTGAGCGAGTGACGCACCCACTGCTCGAGCGGTGGGTCGACAGTGAGCAAGCTTCAAATTCCCTGCTCTGAGTGCTCGAGAGAGAGCCCGGAGCGCATCGAACGAATAAAATGTCAAAATCATTTTCTAGTCTATATTTTGACCTCTTAAAAGATCACTTCAACTAATCTATCGAAGCCTAACACTTCACATGTCCATTGTGCAAAAGGACGCTAAGAATTTACGATTTAGGTGTTATGCAAGATTCATTTGCTTTATACCAAGTACAAAATGAAGTAATTGTGGGTGGCGGAGCCAAAGCGGGCTAAAATTTTGAATAGGGGTGGAATAATTTTTTTTTTTTTTTTTTGGAGTAAGGCTAACATAATCTGAAAATACGTAGTTCGACCCTAACAACCCCTAGAGGGGGTGAATATGTGATTATGCGGAATTAAGAATTATTTAATAATAAAATAACAAGTAGTATTAATTATTTTTCTAGATGATTAAACATGCAATTAATCCTATATTGAAATATCGCAGTTATGTAAGCAATAAATGAACACAAGAATTCATCACGGAGAAATCCAACTGGGTAAAAATTTTGGGCACTTTGCCGGTCAACAATTCACTATAAACGATTTATAACTTATAGTCTACCAGATTAGATGACGACACGTACTATTTGATTTTCTGATTGCAATTCATACAGTTCTCATAGATTATGTGCTCCTGCACCAACTCTCAGCTACAGTTTTCAAAACTCTTTTGGATTGCGCTCTCCTACAGCAACTCCTAACTTTGTGAAATCGTCTATCTCATTGGATTCACGAAGAACACCGCGTTCTTCAACGACTGGAACTCTAGTCACTTTCCTTTGATTTTCAGAACTCTGACAGAATGGAGGAAGCAACAGTTTAGTATTTAAATTTTGGATGTAATGTTTTTCTCACCACCAAGAAGCAACATTCTTGTTTTGAATTATGTTCATGAGACTCGTTATTTTGTTGCAAATTCGAAAATCATGTGTGAAGTTCCTATAAATGTATAAAGTAAGACTTGTCTGGTTGAAAATTGAAATTATGAAAAATATTCTAAATTTTGCATTTCGAAAACTTAAAATTGTATAATTAACTATGGTAAGAATTATTAAGTAAATATAGTATATTATAATTTTAGATGTTTGATATATATTATTTTAATTATTAAATAAAAATAATTTTTAAAATGACTAAAAATTTAAAATAATATTAAAAATAAGAAATTTTTTATACATCGAAGTCTCGTCTAAGTTCACTTAATCTCGTAAAGCTTGGAGTTTTGACTCTACTTCTAATCACGCTTTCCACTTTTTAGGACATTGCTGAAAATCCATATGATTATCATATTTTATAAATCATTATGCCCCTAACCTACACTCACGCGCGTTGGATACAAGTGAATTAAAATTGCCAAAAAATGCTCCCATATTGCGAGTGTATGGACGGCTGGAAGTGTTCTTGAAAAACGAGGAAACCAATCTTTTTTCAAACCAATCATAATTCCAAAATCTTGAGAATCATTAATTTACATTTTCATAACGATAATGCTTTTCAGATGACAACTAATTCACGCTTCCTTGTTTATGGACGCTACTTCACGCTTTTTGATGAATCAGTTTAAAAGTTGTAAAAAAATATTCAGTAGTGGTACACTTTATTCTAATTTTAAACCTCAATATATAAATTTATAACATTAAAGGGAAATTAAGGATTTCGTAACCTTGACTCTAATACCACGAGTAGTAAGCAATTAAACCCTAATACTAAGATCTTTATAATTTTATTATTTTCACATATATATAAATTGATCAAGAAACATATCTTGATCCATAACAATTAATCAGAAGCTTTGAATCCTCAATAAGAAATAAGAAAAAAACAAGAAAATGTTCTCTCTATCTTCCTCTCTATAATTTAACGTAATTAATTTGATGGAATACCTTCACATTTATGGACAGATAGAGACTTTTCTATTAAGCCTCAAAACAACTCACTTTTCATCGAAGTGTACAGTTAAGAAATTGTCACTTTTCAAATATAAAACTACTTTAATTAATTTTTTAATAATATTACTCGAGGCTACACATTACAAGACCAATTGGCGTAAAAAAAATTAATTAACTGGCACTGCAAAAAGAGACGACTAATTGGCGTGGAATATTGACTTATTGGTACTGCAAAAAAGAGACCATATAATCCATCAGTGGAAGATTCTCAATATATGTTTCAGCACACATTTGGCATGGAATGTTCTCAATATGAACCACAAGACAGATGGGTGGTTTTCACTTCAAATTGTCTGCCGAAAGTGTTTGAAATACGAGCCATACACATTAATTATAAGTAGATTTAATTAAGTGGGAACCAAATTAATTTACCAAAAATCAGAGAATAATTACCACCCCTCAAAGCATGTAAACTGTAAAGTAACATTCGAGACGAAGGGTCATCGTACCGTCGATGTTAATTAATTTGTTCCTTTAACTATGTTATGTTGTATACGGACGCTAACCTCTTTTCAATCAAGATGGGGGTGACCTCCAAAAATACAAAGAAAAAGGAAGCAGTGTGAGAGTATAAAAGTAAATAAACAAATAGGCTAACTTATATATTAAGACATACAAATCTTACGTAATTCTCATTTTAGCCCAGGTGCAACGACCTCCAAAAATATAAAAGCGAGTAAAGAGAGAGCATGGAAGTCATGCAGTCTACAAAGAAACTCCTCTATATCTTGTTCGATTTAGATATTATATAAACCTTTATCTTTAGTCGAACTTGTTAACAAGTAAAATCATTCCAGGTCTAATAAGTCCCACATGGTTTTACATATATACTCTTTTATAAACTGATATGAACTCTCACAAACGTGCACTTGGACATGACAAGTGTCAAGGCCATATAATAATGGGGATCGTGATTATGGTGAATAGCATTTCTTGTTTCTCTAAAACATAGAAAGCTTATTGTTTTACATCGTTAGTTGGAGGTCAAATTGAGCCTCCTTCTATGCACTATATTTTTATCTTTATTAATAAAACATTTCTCTATGACGTGCTCTATGCACTATATTTTTATCTTTATTAAAAAAATATTTCTCTATGACGTGCTTACTTGAGCGCTCGAGTGAGCTCGGTCCTCCTCCTTATGGCTGTAGACTCAACTACTTGCTGGAACTTGTTTTGTAGTGATATTCTTATAATAAAAAAAAAAAAAAAAAAATGAAAACGGAACCATCCAATATAGTTTAACACTTTGGATATTTTTTAATTTTCATCAGGGACTTTAATGATATGCACTTTCAATGGTTAGATCTTTACATGATATGATACTCAAAGTCTATAAATAAGGAAGAAAATTCTGAAATCGAAACATTCAGCTCCAAAACAACAAACCCCTCTCTCCTCAACACACACACAAATTAAAGCAGCAAAGCATTACATTTGCTAATTTCATGGCCTACATTCAAAGCATCTCGATATTGCTGATCCTTCTTGCAGGTTTTTCCTGCCTTCAAATTCCCCTCACCAAGGCAAGGCAGTTTAAACTGCTCAATAAACAAGAAAAACATGATTTCCCAGCTTCTCTTCCTACCAATGCTTCCCCTCATGTTCTAGGACAAAAGCGCATTCCCCCACCAACGAATCAAAAACACGAAATCGACAGTTCAGATGCAAAGAATGTACCCACAGAACCAGGAAACAGTCCTAGAACAGGTCACTCTTTTCCATCCAGAAAGGAAAACGTTCAAGGAAAGATTGACGACTTTATACACACAGAATCCGGTCCCAGTCCTGGTATAGGTCATTCTTTTCCAAACAAGACCATAGAACAAAATACATAAACGTGCATCGCACGTGGATAAATAAATTTATCATCGCTTATATGATAACGTATTTCTTAGTAGCATATGCTGTTTGATGTATTCTGTGTGATTTATAATTTGGGACCCGTTTTATAGCCAATTATCTAAATAAATTTCTTATACATAATCTCTCTCTCTCTCTCTCTCTCTTATGTTACAAGTTTCACATGCATACGTGCACCTTGTGTCTGCATGTTATTGTGTTAATTACTTAACATGCAGAAGTACAATCCAATGACTACAAGAGAAATATTAAGAAAAATAAGCAAAGGTACTAATGAATCATGACCACACATTACTGATCTCCATGGTTTCCTACCCTTCATAGGCGTGTATTATGTTTTATTTGTTTTTTTGAAATAATATATGCCACTTTTATTTTTATTTAAAAAAGAAGAAGGAAAAAAAATATTATTATTGCGCCTTAGCTAATCCTTGTGGCGCAATATACTCGATCTAATGGAGGGCGCAACTAGTAGAAATGGGTTATTTACGTAGAAGAATATACTTTCACTTGGCAAATTTATAAATTAATTTGTAAAGACGAAAATCAGTGACTCCCACAAAATATGTTGATAATAAATTACTTATAAATGTGTGATTGAAATTAATATTTGATTTTAGTTGAATTTATAAATCATATATAAATTTGTTGCCACACACGGAGGATAAACTTTTGTTAAAATAAATATATAAAAAGGTAAAAATATGATACACCTTTATGCAAATATGGAAGAAAATGTTCGCAGGTTCTAACTGGGGCTGTGAAACACTTCGGCAAGAAAAATTACTTTGCAAGATTCATGCTCATAATAGTTTACCAAGATTTTCTTTTTATTTTACAGTGCAATTTTGCAAATAATGAAAATGAAACACAAGAAGAAAGAAAGTAACATATAACCCATGTGGACGTATAGTATAACTATTATTGAAAGGCGATTACGAGCCAAAAAGATAAATCAACAAAAATTAATTTTATAAGACATATTTCAGATTAGAAAACCGTTAAACAACAAAACAAGTAAGTGTTACATTATATTGGACGAAAAACAAATCAAGTCTTAAGCCCAAGTTGTTATCATTTTGGATCTGTGTTTGAGTTTCATTCTAAAAGTATGACTTGAGTAAAATTTACATAAATAGCACCAACTTGAGGTTAAACTTTACTGTAAGCTGTCTTTTATATAAACTTTCACGTTAGGCCACTTGGGAGAATCTCCAACCCTCTGTTACTTCTATAAATACCTAGGAATCCCACAAGTTCAAGTATCCCTCAGAAATACATTGCATATTCTATTTCTGTATCTTTCCCTTGTTCACGCTCTAATGGCTCGTTCAAAAGTAATCGTTTTTTCCCTTGTCCTCGTCATGATTTTCTCCCTGAAAATTCAACCCATCGAGGGAAGAAATTTGAAGTTGAAGGACAAAAATGCTTATTCCTCAACAAAGACCCTGAATACAAATGTGGCTGCAACTGTGCCGCCGCCACCACCGGTTCCGGTTTCATTTGACTCTCGGCCACCACCACCAGGCCACGTGAATGACTTCAGGCCCACATCACCAGGTCACAGCCCCGGGATTGGACACTCTTCACACGTTACTAGGGTTAGAACATAGGTGTTCACTGTTCACTGTGCATGTTTATGCAATATGCCAAGTATGTGTGTATTGATTGTTTCCCTAGTATTTTATTGATTACATATATATGATAAGTATTCAATTTGTATGCCAAATATGTATGTATTGATTATATATATATATATATATCGTTTGTATTTAAATTGTCAAATCTATGAACAACGTTCAATTTGAATTGCTTGTTTAAATTTTTTAATTTTTGATATCATATTGAATCTTATGCACCCTTATTACCACGGTTTCTCACCCTAATTTTAATCACAAGTCTTCACATCCTCAATGCCTTCTATAATAAAAAGAATAATTATGGAATTGTTGTTTTTCCAAAGAAAAAGGAAAATGACTAAATGAGTGATAACTCGTTTCCAAATTCCAAGGGACAAACTAGAGTTTCTACCTCTAAAAAATTAAGCTCGTGTTTGTTTGAGTTATAAATTAAAATTTAAATCAAAATTAACAATTAATTTTAATATTATATTTCATGAGATTTACAGCTTTCCAACACATTGCATCAACTTTTATCAAAATCTACTAAAAATCTATTTTTTTTTCTTTAAATCTAAACCATAAACAGGGGGTAAATGGGGAGGGAAAATGAAAATTATGTTAGAGATTCAACATTTCCAACTTTCAGTAGTATACAAATCATAAGAAGTGGAAAACGAAAAAGAAAGGTTTATACTAAATTGTTTTATTATTTTTGGACAAGGAAAAAGATGTTTAAAGACATTTGCTGCGTGGATTATAATTTCCATGACCGTAACCAAAAATAAAATAAAATAAATTAATTCTTTAACATTAATTTTAATATAATTCATATATAGATATTTTTATAGGGAAAATGCGAACTGATAGCTCCTCGTTCTACGGGTAACTCCGTTGGGTGGGTATACTATTCCCCAACAGAAGTACGTGGCTAGCACCTGCAACGTGCTGACTTCCGAGAATGAGTCCATCGTCAAGTGTAAGACCTACCTATGGGTATAGGTCCTTAGCTAGAGATCCTTGGTCCGATCGACGATTAACTTGGTTACTAACTCCTTGCTCGAAAAGCAATGGAACCCTAATCTATGCTTTGTTGTACGAGGTATTTATTAGTTAAAAACATGGAGTTCGACCTCTAACTAAAGAAGTAACAGCATAAACGTTATATGTCTCGAGATGGGACCTAATCTATGATTTTTATTCGTTTGATCATTAAAATTCACAAGCAAATTGCAATGCATCTGGAGCATTGTTGGCTGACACAAAATTTTAATAAATAGATAAAAAGAAAAAGAAAATAGAAGAAACAAAAAAGTGAATTAGCATCGTTCTTCAACCTAAATATTAGATCCTCTTCTGGGGCATTTGGATTGAACATTTGGCGTCCGTCAATGTTTAAGGCCCATAGAGTACAATTAAAATTGATTTCAGCTATAAGTTTTGAAGTTAGAGATTAATTCCTTTCGTTTTTTTTTCGAGTACTTGTGTATTTAACCTTTTAGCCTTCATTCGTTAAATTTTATAAACCAATTTATAAATAGTCAATCTTTATTTTTATTTATTTGTAAATTAATCCATTCATAAATTCTTTCCAAACGGGCGTAATGCAATATTAAGCTGAGCAATAACAAATGAAGCTTCTCGTCTAATTAATTTTCTCCTATACTTTGATCAACTGTAAACTCCAGCAATAAAACTACACAGAAAATCGAGGACCATTACGATTGAAAAGGCAAAGGGAAGATTCTTGTTCACTATGACACCACCCCCTTTAATTAAACAATAAATTATTTATTAACTAAGCATGATCGCGCACTATAGCCTATCATAGCACAGAAAGAATCTGATGGTTATATTCAGTGGAAGATTAGCCCTTTCTTTAATCCTCATTTATTCAAAAAAAACATTTTTATATCTCTTCTTTTCAATCACAAATTGTTTAATAAAATAATATTACACGCAAATTCAAAATATTTCTTTATTTTTTAACCACATATTATCTATCAATCTATTATTTCAAAATACATTTTATACCCAAAACATTTGTGCTCAAACAAATTATATGTTCTCTTTCACTTTCAAAGTTGGTGGAAGTTGTACTTCCCCAGCTCCTGGAGCCAACCAGGCATTATAATATTAATCACCTTTTCAATTGGTATGGAGGGCTGTGATCACTAGTGGCATAGCACTTTAAAACTCATCATTTGTTTCATTTGACTAATATTTGTGTCAAATGTAAAGTCCCACACATACTAAAATGTTAAATATATTATTTTACAAACTACATTCCCCGGGCCCTAGAGGTTCGCCACATTTTAGATTTTTAAAATACAAATACTGATTATTCTGAAAATTTCTCCAAAACAAGACTTTTTTTTGCCTTATGAATTGAATATGGAAAGGAACAATAAAGAGCTTGTTTCACATTCTACACTGAATGAGTAAGGTGAGAGCGGAGGCACCAACTTTCTATCCAAGCACGATAGAATATGTTGAGGTCACTTTTAGATACATTTATGAAGTTAGGACAAAGTTATGGACCTTGCAAAGTAACGAGTCCGAAAGTAATCAAATATGGATTCTTCCTAGAAAATGTATAAGAAAAAAATTATTGGCCGACGTAAGTTGATATTTATTTGCTTTTAAATCATGTCGGAATGTTTTTTTTTTTTTTTTTTTTTTTTTCGTGATGTCTTTCTACGGGATCGAGTGTCTATTTATTAGTTCCTAAGGCGAGTTTAGGATGGGCTAGAACTTAGAAAATGTCAATAATGTTGTAAGAAAATTAGCATTGATCGATTAGCACACGGTATACTAATTTTGTTGTTGTTATGTTTCACGCAATCATGTTTGGCTAAGCTTAATAAGCTTACTTTAAAAGTAAAAATACTTTTTAAAAATAAATAGTTATTTTTATCGATAAAAATAAGTTAATTACTTATTTTGACAATAAAGCGAGAAGTATTTTAAAAATTATAACTTTATTTTTTTGAAAGTGAGATTTTCAAATATGTTTGGAGTTGAAACTTTAATCAAAAATAATTTTGATGACTTTTAGACTAAGCAAAAATTTCAATATACAAGGGACATAGGAATACAATTAATAAGATAGGTGACTGTTTGAAAGGCAACTTACTAGTGTTTTAGGAGAAGTATGGCTTGGTGTATGAGTGTGAGATTGGTATAAACGATATACCGATGAGGATGATCAGCAGCACCAATTATGTGAAGGGTGGAAGGGGGGAGAAACGAGATGTTGAATGCCATATTATTCCTAGATGTGGGCGAAGAAGACCTTGATATTCATCACCCCATCCGAATAAAGTGCGATAATGCAAGTTTGAAAATATTTTTCTACACCAGTAATTTTATCCATAATGTGTAAAATCAGGCGCATTTTAAAAAAAATAGTCAACAAATACTACATAATATCAAAAATTGTCAAACGATATAATTGCTGCAAGATTTCAAAGATATATGTATAAAAACTTAAGTGATCTTTAATTAATAGACAAACCCAAGGTATAATGCTTTCTTTCTTCGATGCCAATAGCCCTTACACACATCACGAGGACCGGTCACCTCAATCGCAACTTGTAAGTGTTACGGAAGTTTGCTCCAAGGATCGTCAAAATGGTATTTTTCGGGCTCAGTTTCATGTTACTTTTCTCCACCCAACAACTAATTCAAATGGCTTCAACCCACAACCAATATATTCACCTCAATTGCTCCTTAATCTCACCCACAAAGGACAATATATGGTGTAGCTAGAAAAGCAAGAAGAAAAACAATGAAAGAAGGCAAGAAATGGGACCAAAAATCAAAGGAAGCCACACATTTTTCTCTCTTCAAAGGGGCTGCCAGTTTCTCTCCTCTCTAGCACACGATTTCTTTCTTCTTTTCACACAAATCACCTACTTAACGATTAGAGCAAAAACACCACATATACATGCTAGATTATGCTTTAGTTGGATCAATGGAAGGGGTTAAATTTGCTAAGATTCAAAGTTATCCAAGATGTTATATAAATGAGTCATGAGCAACATTAATTATTTAAGTTACTTCTAACAGTTCACGTTATTTTCTGGTTGAGTCTTTAGACTTGGTTGTTGATAACAATTTAATCGAACGTTTACATCATCGTCCGAGATTCATTAGGTATCAAAACCAAATAGCAAGTTGGAGGAGGATAAGATCTATTCGATGAAGCTATTCTGCTCCCACTCAGAATCTCTTGGCTCACTTGAGATGCGTACACCCTCCCCCTTTGTCGAAAGTTTTGAACCACTGCCACACTCAAGTTTTTTTTTTTTCCCTTTCTTTGAAATCCAAGCTGCTAAGGTTAACCAAGAAGACATCAATAATCATTGGACTTTGATTCAGTTACATATATCAAATTTTCATAATCTTCTAAAAAATGTTCAATCTTGTTCAATCAACAAAGAAAATAACTATTGCCACCACTCTTGTAGTGGCAGATTCTCGTGGGTCCGTCATTGGCAACTGAAAGAATCCGGTCAAACCTTTATGTTTTAAATAATTCTTTAAATAATGCACAAAGGTACAAATGATAATACTATAATAATTGGGTCAAATATATATACACATATACCGTCCATTCTAACAACCTCCTTTTTCCTGAAGTGGCAGATTCTCTCGTCTTGCGCATGTGCACTGCGCCACTGCCTTTGGTGCTTTTTACTTTTTATAGAATATTAATTTTCTGGTCTCAATGTAAATAAAATATTTTAATTAATTCTACACTAATTAAACTGAAATATATCATTTCTACCAGCGTTTTTCGAGGTCTGCAACAAATATGTGGCCTAGAAGCTACATTACTTCTACAAATAGCTTGTAATGTTGCGACTCTTTCGAGAAGACATGATGATTAATCAATTAATATTAGAGTAAAAAATCTCGCTATGTAGCACAATTTATACCTATAATCATTTTAGTTGGAAGTGAGGTCCACTCTTTGTTTAGAATAGAATAACTTGGGGTTTTGAGTGATGACATTTTAGTAAATTCACTGTCCAATCTAGTCCATCCATTTGATAATACCATGGTCAGGTCGGCCATTTTTTATGGTCTCTAGTCATTCCATTAGTTTTTCATTTGTTCACGAGGCAGAAAGATTATTTATTTAGTTATTTATTGGTACCGCAACAAGTGACCATTTTATCTATCAGTGGAATATTCTCAATATATGATTCAGCACACCATTTATAAACTAAACTTAAATCACAAGACAGATGGGTTTTCACTTCAAATTGTCTGCCGAAAGTGTCTGAAGTACGAGCCATCCACATTAATTATAAGTAGACATAATTAAGTGGGAACCAAATTAATTTACCAAAAATCAGAGAATAACTACCATCCCTGAAAGCATGTAAACAGTAAAATAACATTTGAGAACAACGAACGGTTAATCGCACAATCGCTGTTAATTAATTTGTTCCTTTTACTATGTTATGTGCACGGACACACCTCTTTTCAGTCCAGATGCACTCTCTTTTGGGGGTGACCTCAAAAAACACAAAGAGGAAAAAAGAAATAGTGTTAGTGTAGGGAAAAAAAAAAAAATGAAAGAGAAAAAAGAAAAAAAAGAAAAGAAATAATTTAGCGTGTGCGTGAGTAAGGAGAGAGCATTAAGGTATACAATATTATGTAAAGTGAGTAACCGACTAAGCAATAGATATATCTAGGTGTTCAAGTCAATTATCAAGGTAAGAGCTGATTACAAATGTTAGTTATGCAGTTTATAAAGAAACTCCTCGATATCTTGTCTTATCTAGACATAATATAAGACATTAACTTTGGTCGAATAGGTTGTTAACAAGTAAGGTGCTGTTCTCTTTGTGTTTCAGTTTTGTGTTTTGAGTTTTGAATTCATTTTGAGTTTTGTGTTTTGAGTGTCCATTTTGAGATTGTTGAAAATGTGTTCTCTTTGACATTTCGAAAAATTATTTTGAAAACACCAAAAACAAGTTTTGAAAATTTTGACTTGATTATAACTGAAAACACTCAAAACGACAAATTTATCGTTTTGTATTTTCT
>CAIGRP010118484.1:0-15259 GCA_903798385.1 Fraxinus cuspidata
TACCCCAAAAGGTCTCATACCAATGAAGATATTTGTCGATCCTTATAAACCCATGATTTTCCGCACTTCTAACCAACGTGGGACTTTGATCGTATACCCAACAATACAGAATAGGTTAACTGAGTCCTGAACAATTCTGGAACAATGATTTGTTCTGTATGTAGTTGAAAGATATTCCAGGATAATTTTCATGCACTGGAGAGCATTGTTCACAAAGAATAGTGCAACTAAATGATTTAGTACTTTCTGGATGTTTAACTAGTCACTCTGTGTTTCTAATATTTGTTGTTCTTAGGATCCAGTGAACAGAAAACACCACAAACACATGCTGTCATTGTATTACAAAGAAAGATGAGTGTACATGCATATTTCCCCGTACACAGACATATATGAAAAGAGAACGGAGATGTATTGCCTATTCGAAGTAACTAATACCACGTGGCATAAAAGGGCAAGAAAGCGAAGGGAAGTTAGCTATGGCACTCATAACTTACTTTATCTTCTCTATTTCAGGGAGGTCAGTTTTTGAATACCCTCTAAATCACCACCTGTAATAAGCTGAAAATGTAAATAATGGCATGACAAACTCGATGTCAATCTAGAAGATGAAATTGCTAGCAGTAGATGGTGGCACAAAGAATTCAACATACATGTGTACATTTAAATGCAGGAAATTTTTATTTTATCAATCAAGCATACTCAACTCTGACTTCTGCTAAGATTAAAGCTCTTGACATGCAGTTAGACAAATTACGAATGCAATAGTTCAAGTCTATAGATCAAGGTTGAAAGCTGCAGATATCTTTGCTTCCTCCCCCTTCCCATCTCAGCATAGATTAAAGTGTAAATTTTGTTATCCATTTGTGAAACCAGTTCTGCAGTTTTAGAATTCTGCTGACCCTAAGCACTCCATCCCCAATCATTTAGTATGGTAATAATGAAAGAGAAAAGTAAAAGGATTGAACAGAAGAAGGGCATTGGGCTGGCATTAGAGCCATCATCGAGTGACGACAGGTACTCAGCAAGGTTTAGGGCTCAGTAACATTCCATTATTTCGTTCTATATTTTAGAATATGTCCTAATAAATCTCGGGGAAGCCCAGACACGTAACTTGATTATCTTTACCATTTGTAACCGACATTGGGATTTTATCCTTGACATTGTTGTAGTTTAATAGGATAATTCTTATTTCCAAGAGCAATTAATAACATGAAATAAGAAAAAGAAAGTAATAATAATACTCGATATAAGATGCTTCAGTCTCAATGTACTAGGTGTCGTAGTGGAATTGCACTAAATCAAGAAAGAGAATTATATCGAGTTTTTGGACTCACGCGTCCCCTCTGATTTCCCTCTACTTTTCTGACCGGAGGCTCTTCCTAATACCCTTTATATTAGGTCGAACAGCGGCCAAGGGGAAAAGTGTGCAAAAATTAGGCTCCACATCCCACAAACATGTCCTACCATGCAATGTCTCATAAGAAAACATGCAAAGGAAATGACTGGCAACTAGGTCCTTTTTAGATGAACACACAGCAAATTAAACAGTCCAAGCTTCCTTGACTTGAAGCTCAAAATTTGGAAAAAATTCAAAATCAACATTTTTGTAATTGCACACTGTCCCATAAGTATATTATAAATTCAAATAACAAAGAAACTTGCAATTATTTAATCATCTATTTCAATTGATGTCGAATACTAGAATAAATTTCTTGCGAAAAAGGTTGAAAATAGGTTACCTGTACTCGATTGGGACAATGATTTCTTGTGATTCTTGGTATCTTTCTTCTGTATCATACTGATTATTAATAGCAATTCTCATTTCTTGGGAAAAGATAATTATTTAAAGAGAAAGAACAAACCCTAAAATAATTGTTGTTTGAAGGATTGAACCCTGCCACACCCCAACTTCCTCTACAACTGCCGATTGCCCTTTCAAGTTTCAAAACCAGCGGAGGCTGGATGACTGGATATAGAAATATAATTTATTAATTGAGATGCCTAACGTCAAGCGGGGATAGCTCAGTTGGGAGAGCGTCAGACTGAAGATCTGAAGGTCGCGTGTTCGATCCACGCTCACCGCATTTTTCTCCTTTTTACTTTTCTGCTCTTTGTGAATCTGAATAAGAAATTGCAGGCTTTTGTCCTTGTCTGGCAATTTATTTATATACAATCAAATCATTTTCTATTCAAATATTTTGCAAAATTCACAAATATTATCACCTTGTTGACCCATCATTTTTAAGGATAATTGCTTCTGCTTTTCACGAAACATAAATGGAACAAAAAAATTCATAGTAGATCAAGATGTTAATATTTATTCAGTCCTGAATTAATTAGTTAATTGGTTCTTCTTCTCCGATGATTGTCAGTGGGTTCCTCGAACTACATTTAATTCGCGATTTCTCTCTTTTATACTCATTTTTGTTTTTCATCTCTATTGCATTCACTGCTGTGTCTTTGATCGATTTTTTCCAACATCGCCATGGTCTCTAAAATTTAGGCCATCGAAAATTAAGGTAAAAATAATGATAGAAAGGGGAACATAAACAACACGTTATTAGTTCTTGGCATAAAGTGATCAATGTGGGAAAACAAGAAATGGTGAATTCAAAGAGCTGGCACCGAGACTGGGCCATGCTTGAGCATCCTCATGCGATGCAATACTTCGTAGCTCTCTCATCCCACCTCTACCATTGCAGCCAAAACCCACAAGGACAGATAATAGAGGAGATAGCTCGAGAGAAGAATCCACCTCAGCTGTCCTATTCAAAGCATGCACCACTTTTCATCAATCACTGGAACTTGCATTAAATATTTAAAGAGAAACAAGTAGGAAACTGACCTGTACAAGCAACAAAACACAGTAGGAAAAGGAAGAGCATAGGAAGGATAGATAGGGGTCTTCTTGCCATTGGATTGTGAATTGAAACTTTTCAAAGGCAGTTATATGTAGATTTAACAAGCTAAGGAATGATTCATCGAAGATGCCTGCACGGTCCGGTCGACATTGCAGATGCCAGATGCAAGGTAAATCATCGTCATATATATAACATTAGCTTCTCGATAAATGTGATGTGAAGCCCATTGCGAATTTCGAGACATGAAAAACATTATATTCTCTGCCATCAAAGATCACATAAACATTTGTAGTTGAGGATGAGAAAATGATGGGTAATTATTTATGCAGCAAGTGGGTAGTTTCCAATGCAGTTAATAGCCCATATGAAAAAGGTTGACCACAACCTTGATTGTCCCCCACCGACCCGCCTCTAGAATATTGTGGATGAGGTAAATCGAGGGATATGTCTTAGCAGGCCAGAGTACAAGAGCTGTCATACTGGTGCACATAAAGAGTTCAATTTCATACCTTGTAAAAGGCAAGAATCGAACTCTCACACTGCGGCTACCGGCTAGGTAAAGACTACCTCACTCATGTCCTTTGCACCACTGAAATATGTCCCGGGGGCTAGCTAATGGCCCATAAGCATTCGTCAGAGCATTGCATATGGGTATGGTTAGTTTCTAACTTAACGTGGATTGGCCTATTGCTACACAAATGAGAAATCATAAGCACAACAATTTCATGAATGTGGCCCATAAGTATTCATCAGAGCATTGCATATGGGTATGGTTAGTTTCTAACTTAACGTGGATTGGCCTAATGCTACACAAATGAGAAATCATAAGCACAACAATTTCATGAATGCGCGATCCAATATCACAACAAATGTATAAGTTGCAGATATAGCTAGTGACCTTTTTATACTCCCCCAAAAACAAAAATGCAAATACATTTTTTATGGAACAACATAAATAGGTTAATAATCCTAGAATCTGAAATCTTGCCTAAAGAGCTATTTTCTATTCGTGTATCAAATCTACGGCTTATACATGCATACAAATACAAAAGATCTATTACTTTTAACATATTTAATTTCGTGTCAAACTCAGCCGGAACCATAGTCCAACATCTCCCACCTGAAGGGACTGAACACGAAGAGAACTTCAGGCGAGCTTTTGAAAAGAAGAGCCAAACAAACACATATAGCAGCTATGCCCATCATTAATAGCATTGCAGGCTTGTACACCAGAGATCGATTGCCAATACCATAAGCAAGCTTCTGATCACAATCCCTACACGACCGCTGAATCGTCCTTCCTATCTCAAAACCAGCTGTAACCCCTCCATTTTGCTTCTGATTGATGCTTCCATCTGAAAGAGTGCCAGAAATATCAACCACCACATGCCCAGAAGATACTTTCTTGTTAATTTTCCTCTGCACAAGATGAATGTAAGAGTAGTGGCCTCGCAGTCGAGCATAATCTTCGGGCGTAAATCCTGTGCTGTCACGAGCACTCTTCCAAGCTTCAATTCCCACCTGTATTAAAACACCAGCAGTTTAATCATACAAGTGCTTTCTTGGTCATGCTTTTAGGTGCTTATAAATTGTGGGTCCTATGGAATGTGCGGACTAAATAAGTCCACACGGTACATTGGTAAGATCTTTTTTAATTAGAAGCAGAAGCACTCAGTTCTAGTTCATTGATAAATTGAATGCTATTCAGAGTAGAGCCGTGGGTGTCAAAATTCATTACCCCAAAACCAGCTCTACCTATAAGAATGCTCTAAAGGCCAAGCAAACTTAGCACAGGCCCAGTGAGATAATGAACAGTTTTGTAGAAAAATGCACGTGAAGATCAAATTTCTATGGCTCCCTGTGAACATTAAAACTGACGGATAGAGAAACTATATTACCTTTCCAGGATCATCAGTCAATGCATCCAGTATATCCTCAGATCCATCCCTACCAGCAGCAACGTGAAGAGGGGTCAAACCTGCAGGCCCTACAACATCAGGTCTGAATAAGAAATCCCCATCACAGTGAATCAGAGATTCATATTCTGAATTTAGTTCATTTGCAACACTCTCTGGGGCGTATCTCAACAGTAGAGCCAGAAGAGACCTAGAATTTTTCCGCACCGCTCGGTGAAGGAGGCCCATCTCTTGCAGTGCAAACTTCAAGAAAGGCTGCTCTCCTGCACCCACTAGTCCACTGAAAAGAATATCCAGGAGTTTATTTACAACGGCACACCAATCATGGTCAACTGAGAACTCCATGAGGTGCTTGAACCGATTAAAAGGAAAACATTCTGAGTTGGGATCCAAGTGCCCCAACCTAGACTTCAAACTATTTCTTCTGAGAAGCCATCCCATTTCATGGATGAAATCCATGGCTTGATTGTGTGCTTCCAATTTTTCAATGCCTCGGAGGAACAAATCTGTCACAGCCAATTCTATTTCACTCTCAAGCATACAGATCTCAGTGCAAACATCATCGTCAGCAACTATGAATGGAAAAAAGCTGCTGCTGAGACCATGATTTTCAACCTGAATAATTTCAGATAACATATCAAGGTTAGCAAGCATGTAATTTCAATGGCCACCATGCTGCATTCTGCGGGAATCATGAAACAAGCTCTATAACATGGACATTTTGTCTGGGTAAAAAGTCAAGTCAATGCAAGAAGATACACATAATTAGTCTCAATTAGTGTGTTTTATTATCAAAAGATATTGCACAAAATGATGCATGCAGTAAATATGAAAAACAACATACACACTAAAAAAACAAAATATAACAACGGAATAAACATCACCTCGATAAAGCCTCTCCCAGTAACTGCTGGAATGGAACAGGCAAAGTTCAGACACTGAACATTTCCCTCAAGGCCATCAACATGTTCCAGCGACTCGCTATAAGATTCCAGATAACTACCTTCTAGGGAACAGAGTAACCTGGCAAACAAAGGTTTAACAGTTACACATATCACTCCATTGATTTTGACACAATGTCAAACGTAAATGACAATAATTTCTGAATATTGGAGGGGCAGGTAGTACTCAAGCCGTCAAGATAAAAATCAGACACCAAATGATAAACATACCTCGTGGAGTGCCGCGATAAATTAAAGCCTTTAACAACAAATTGAGCTCTCTCAGATGATGTCACGGCAATTGGTTTGACACTTAGAATTGTACCGTGATTATTGCTTCTGAAAGGCAAAGCAGTATCTACGACAACCTGACCTGCAGTACAAGAAAAGTTCCAACAGATCAATCTTTACACAAAGTTTAGAATTCTTGAGCTAACAGACGAATGAAAAGGAAATTTTTCCAGTAATCCAATGGGAACTGACCATTGTATACAAATGCTATTTGATTTTGCACCCTGATGTAAATCCATCCAGTGCTCCAGAAAGTGTCATCACCAGAGAAACCAAGAACCCTACTCAAACTGGAGCTTAAATCACAACAGAGCTGTAAAAAGTCATTAGATTTTAAATTTTTTTACAAGGTTTATTAACAAATGTAGAAACAGAAATTTCACATTCACATATTTAACAAAAGCTAGCATACCTCTTTCCATGCAGACTCAGATTGACGAAGATATATTGTCAAAATGATACAACCAGGTCTAATGTAGCTCTCTATGTCAGTAGGACTATGAGATAACCAATCAAAAATCTGGAAGTTCAAAATTTTACACTGTTAAACTTTCAGAGAAAGACAGGAAGAAAAATTATCTTTTCCAGTTTCCCCTCTTTTTGGTTGGGGGATACTGCTTGTCCAAAGACACAACTAGAAAGAAAAAGTAGGATTAAACGAGTAAACAGAACTTCAAAATTACCTGTGCTCGTAAAATGATGGGAAAATCACTTGGTTGTTTTCCAAATAGTTTGCAAACAATGCGATCTGTGCGGCCCTGCAATGAAAAAGAAACGTGAGACAGAAACAAAATGAATATAATGTAAAGACAAGCTGATATCGGTCAATGTCACTACTAAATAGGTAAATCAAATAAGAATTTTATTTATTTATTTTTTACGTAAAATTCACCAGACAAGCGCATACCTACAAGATTTGTATAACATAAGCTGGTCCAATTGATAATTAAACTAAATGCTGTGAACTTAGAAAGCAGTTTAAAATTCAGTTCATGGATCAATTTCTTCATCAGATCATCAACAGAAAGGTAAAAATATGGTTTTTGACTTCATTGCAACCAAGCTGATAAGCAAAGGTGGGATGCAATGACAAAACATGGTTGATTTATCACGCAATGTAATTCTCCTAATTATAGAAAAATCCGAGGCGAAAATCTTCATAACATGACAAGTGAATACCCAATTATACCAATCAAATACTTTTATAGCTCGAGATTTGACAGAAATTGTCAGCATTGAAAACAAAAAAGTATAAAATTTAAAATATACCAGGTGATTGTATGAAGCGTACACTGCATAACTAAATATACCTGAGCATCCCCACTGGAACTGGAAGGTGACTGGGGAGATGCTGAATCTGAATTTCCACTTGTTTGAGGAGGACTTGATTGATGGGATTCTTGTTGCACCCATGAAGGGTGCTCAAGAGAAACAGCTCCTAGATCCACAGGGGCAGGCAACCTTTCCACATCCTCCATGCCATCATCAGAATCCACATATAAATCATTCAAATCAAAGTTATTTAGTTTGCTTCTCCCAGAAGAAATGTCCCTGACTTCGGCATTAGGTGGCGAACTGCTAAGGATGGGGAACAGAACGCCTGGCCTATGAGAAGTTGCCAATTGTATGGGCTTGTCCTTCCTTGGCATATCATCAGTGGGAATCATACAATGTTGTCTTTGGCCATGAGAACCATTTGAGAGCAAGGCCATTACCGATTCTGAATTCTCCATGCAAGGCAGACTCCTCAACATGTTTTTAGATTCCTGCAGATGCTCTGATATGGTCCTTTCACCGTGTAAGGAGGCATGACTGGCAAAGCTCTGTAGAAGATGAGACAACATATCCTGATCATCTGTGTGATTCGGTCTACTGGCTGCAACTCATGAAATCCAGAATATAATCAGTTTTGGGGTTGTCGTGAAATATATATAAGACAATTTTAACTAAAGAACAGTAAGAAGTTGCATGAAATTATATCACATAAATTTAAATCTCCATGTTTAAAAGGGGAGAGCATGTTCCACTCACAGTGCATGTTGGAGAGTATTTTCAGTAAGCTCATTAAGAGATAACAACTCGTCTGGTTATCATTCATAGGGCTGTTATTGTTAACATTGTCAGGTTGGGTTTTCCTCCTCCTTTTGTTGTGGCCAGCTAATCGTCGCCGGCAACTTCGCTTCCCCTCATCAAACTCTTGGAGAGAATGAAACCTGCAAACATAAAGGAAATATCAGGCATCTAAAAAACAAAAACCTCCCTAAATTACTACTGTGCTTTAAAAAGCTTTCTAGTACTTGGGCCCGTGTAACATTGTATCTGCACCTTACTGAAACCACATTTGACTAAAGAAATGTTAATTATTCGGTTCACTACAAATAAAATAACAAATTCCCAACATGGTAGTGATGACTAGACAAGGACAGCAAGAAAGCTGAGGAATTTGGACCAACCTGCTGCACTGCTGGCAGAATCGTTGCATGACATTACCAACGAGTGCCTTATTGGCCTTGGAATGCATCTCACAAACCTTATGCGTTCTATGATAGTCTTTAGCCTTACTCAGATCAGCCCCACAATCCTCAACCTGACAAACCGCACGACTTGAAGTAGCTCCGGTGAACTTGGTCTTTTTCCCAGGCGTTCTATCACAGTTCCCCCCGCCCCCCTCCATTCTAAAATTGTCTTCTTTGAAGAGCTGCAACGCAAGACTACCGGCCCCATCTGTCAAATTGTTATCTTCATTGACGATAAGCCTCCTTTTCTTATCCAAATCATTCTTCTCTTTATCAGTCCAGTGATTCAATTCTTCAGAGCAGGAAGAGGACCTATTAGAATAACCCCCAGCCGTTGGTATTCCAGTCTCCAGAGGAAAAAACTGCTGGCTCTGGCAATTCGGATTGATAGGGGTAGCAAGGAAGAGATCTCCATCCCATTTCCAATCAGTGGGATCCCATTCCAGGCTTCTCTGCCCCACCACCCTTAAACCGGCAGAACCTAGACCATAATAAACCTGAGCTTCACCTCCTATTCTAGCCTCCATAGATTAACCACTAAAAAACACAAAAGGAGACAAAAGTAGGAAGCAACCAGGAGCTTAATTCTTACTCCAGAACCAGATCAGAAATCAAATCCTTGAAGCTGCAACCTTTACATACAGAACCCTTAATTTTAACGGTCTCAGTTCTACCCCAGAAGTCCAAAAACATTACCCCCAACACAACCATTCCAATTCAAAGAAACCCACATAACCAAATTCACTCTAAACAGCCTCAAATCTTTTGAATTCCAAAATTCAATATGTAATTAACATAAAATCTAAATGCAACCTGGTAATAACAGGAACATCAGTAGAGTTAAGTAAAGATGAAAAGAATCGAGAAAATAAACGCTACTATAAGAAAATTAAAGAATCTGCTAGATAGTTGAGTTAATTTGTATATGTTCCGGCGAGTGGTTTTAGGAGAAAGAATAAAGTAATGGGCAAGTTGAGCAGGGGAAGGGTAGATAATGGGATATGAAAGGGAAATGTTGTACTATGTCGTGGTGTGGTCAGTGGTGGTTTTGGTTTTGGTTTCCTTGGCTTCTTCCTTTTCTTTGTAAAAAACCGTAACTGTACCAGAAAGAGTTAATTTAGCCAATGGAGTCACTCAAGTTTGTAAGAAATTTTAAAATAGTCATTTTTTTTTTTTTTTATCCTGTGTTGTGAGTGAAGTTTATAACAGTTTAAAAAATATCGATCAGGTTTGTCACTCTCTAAAAAATCATTTTCTTAAACACATTTTTTACCACATATTCTTATAATAAAATAATTTTGCACATAAATTCAAAATTTTCCTTACTTTCTAATCACCATATTTTCCAAAAAAAATAAAATCATTATTACAAAATTTATTTAAAAAAAAAAATGGGCCTCAAACAAAGAGCCGATCAATTGGTTAGAAAAAATTAACGTAATATCACATTTCTTTTTATTTAAGTGCCTTATGGACTAGCAACGTGTTTTCGTAAGATACAAATGTTCGTGTCAAAAATTGATTTAAGTCCAAATTAAATTTGAAATCTTGCACAAAGCGGTGTATGAAAAACAACAAAATCTTATTAGTCGAACTCTATTTTCATTTATTTTGAGGTTATAAAATCTTAAAATTAAAAGAAATTGGGTACATTTGAAGGGATGGTACCAGAAAACACATATATAAAAAGAAATATATGATATATGAAACTCATTTTCTATTTTTGCAATTCGAGAAAGGGGACAAAATTGGGAAAATATATTTCAAATTTTAACATGGGCTTAATTATTATGTTTTTAACTTGAATGTTTTTGACAAGTACTATTTTTAGGATTGCGTTATATGTGCACCCTCTTTCTTACCTAATCTTTAACTACACTCATAATTGATTGTGAGGACCAAACATTTGAGAGTTTTTTTATTCATGTGGGTCTCGCGCACATGTGAAAGGGTGACACATTTTCGGTAACCCACATTCGGTAAAAATAGAATTATCTCTATTTTTATATGAAAATGTGACAACTTATCACGTGGTATACAAAATAAGTGGCGATTTGTGCAATCATTATAAATTCTAATGATTATGAGCAAGAATATAAATTTATTCACCATTTTAAAATTTCTTACAAACTTCAATGGTCGTTTGGTGAAATTAACACGTTCAACAAATGATATAAAACAAACAATTGCATTTGCAGTCCTTAATTTTTTACCTTTTTGTGATTTTAGCGCGAATATTCTTTTCTTGACATTTCACTTCTAGATTTCTGTTTGTAAAAAAAATAAAAATAATAATAAAATAATAATAATAATTAAAAAATGTTTCTCGGCTCTTTTTTTTCTTTGATGAAACTTGAAAATACTTCATAATTGTGTGGGAATGAATTTGGTGGTAGAGATGTAAATTTTGGGATGTCAACTCCATTTGAAACTATTGGATGATTAACTTTCACTTGCATCAGATTCACCAGAATGATGATAAATAGTCCACCATCTAATTCACTTTGCAAAATCGAGCACGTCCATGTTAAAATCGAAGTTTAGCGCTTGTTTGGTAAGTTTTTAAAAATTAATGTCAAAATCAACAATTAATTTTAATTATACATTATATCAATCCCAATAGTACATTATATCGGGGCCTATAGATACTATTTACTTTTCACTACTTATTTTGTGAGATCTAAATCAACAGTTTAGCTCTCCCAAACAAGCACTTAGTTACTTCGTCGTCGTATGTTCCTAATTATTGGAAACCAAAATAGCACATTGATTGGGGAAGATAATCATAGTCATTTGAGACCAAGGGTTGATTGGTCACGTGAAGTGTTGGAATAAATCGAGGGCATGGGACCTAACAATCCCCTTCAGCCCGGTCTCCCCAAATCTGTTCACAAATATTATACTTGTTTGTATATTCAGTTCAAAATTTTGAGAATCTAAAACCTAACATGCATTTGACAAAGGATCCAAGCCCAGCTTTGTAAAAGGGAAGATTACAAGGTATTATTCGACAATAACTATGGAATAAATTAAGTGGGTGTTTGGTGGGGGATTAAAATTAAATTTTTAGTAAATTGTGATAGAAGTTTTTGAAATGTGTTGTTAAAAAGTTGTGAGAACCCATGAAAGATATAGTTAATAATGATTCTTTGATTTTGATTTAGATTAAAATCTAATTTTAATCCGAAACAAACGAAACCTAAGTGTGCTTCTCTTTCTCGCTGACTCATGTATTATTCGTCAACAAAATAAATTTGGTGTATTTTGTTAGAAATATTATTCAAAATTGATAAAAATAGATGTGGAATGAAAATGAGATTTGAGGCCAAAATATTGAACTATGCGACTGCATAGTTCAATGTATCATGCGGTCGCATAGATACTATTTGGCCGTTGACTTTTGAATTTTGGTGGCTTTTAAATAGTTTTTGGCACTACTTCGTATAGCAATGTTTCATGGCTATATATATGTGGTTTGTGATCATTAAAAACAATGTTGAAAACATACAGAAATCTATTTTGCCACATTTGAGATCAATTATTCATTCCAAAAGTATAAAAATATATATATAATTTCATATTCTTCTTCATTGTGTTCTTCAAGTTTTGGAGGATTTCACTTAATGATTGAGTGTAAATCATTGACAAGACTTGTTTAATCTTGCAAACCGTTTGCTTTAATCCTTTCAAGCATTTTTTCAATTCGAGATGGGGCAAATATAGTTTAAGGATAGCAATATCGTGTTCAAACTTTCTTTTCATCCTCATGATCTTCTTTGTGTTCTCTCCATTTTTTCTGGTTTTTCTTTTCTTTTCCTTCATCTCCAATCCTCTTTGTGCACATTATATATTCACAATAATCTCAAACTATATAATTCTACGATGGAGAACGAAAGCATGATGGCAACAATCAAATTGACGAATCAAGACCTTGTTCGGTTGGATCGTTTTGATGGCACAAACTTCACAAGATGGCAAAATAAGTTGAAGTTCCTACTAACAACGTTGAAATTTTTTTATATACTTGACCTCGAATAGGCGCCACTACAAGAACCAACAAATGGAGAAACTAGTGTGGTGAGGACCGTAAGACAAAAGCGCCAGAAAATGAACTCATATTTCGCGGTCACATTCTAAATGCGTTATCCAACCGGTTATATGATCTCCACACCAATACTTCACCGGCAAAAGAAATCTGGAATGCTTTGGAAAGTAAGTACAAAGCTGAAGAAGAATGTAGGAAGAAATTCTTTATATCGAGGTAGTTCGATTTTAAATTTCTTGAGAATATCCCCCTTCTTCCCAAATTCATGAATTAAAAGTGCTTGTCGACAAGTTGAAGACGATCAAAATTGAGATTCCACAAACTTTTCAAGTGAGAGCAATTATTGCAAAACTTCCCGAAACTTGAAAAGGATATCGGAAGAAAATCATGCATAGTTCTGAAAACTATTCTTTGGAACAATTGCAGAAACATCTTCGAATCGAGGAAAATCAAGGGCAAGAGATAAAAATGACAATCCTTATGAAGACACTTCAAAAGCCAATGCCGTGGAGAAGACCGAGTGTTCTAACAAATCCAACAAGAGAAAGCCTTCAAGAAACCTTAATAAGTTCAAGAAGAAGACCAAATGTGGTTGTTTCGTGCGTGGAAAACCTGGATATTATGCAAAAGAATGTCAACGCCGGAAAAGAAACAACTCCGAAGGAAAAGTGAACTCCATCAAGGAAGACAACATTGTGGCCAATGTAAGCAAAATTAATGCTATCAAGGGAAAGGTTCCCGATTGGTGGTGTGATACGTGTGCAATTGTACATGTATCATACGATAGCCCTTATTCAAAACTTATTATGAAGTGGATGGAGAATAAGAGATTCAGATGGGTAACGAAGTTCGTTTGAAAAATGAAATGTAGAAATCATCTTCACTTCCGGGAAAACCGTTACTTTAAAAAAAAATATTACATATTCCTGATATGAATAAGAACTTAGTTAGTTGTAATCTCTTAGAAAAATCGGGTATAAAATATGTTTATGAATCCTGTAAACTTGTACTATCCCTAAATGAAAAATTTGTTGGAAAATATTATTCTTGTGAAGGAATTGCCAAATTATGTACCGTTGACAAATTGATTAATAATAAAGTTGATTTTGCTTATATTGTTGACTTATTTACATTATGGTATGCTAGATTAGGTCACATAGATAAGAGTATCATGAAATGAATGTTAAAATGTNCAAATTATGTACCGTTGACAAATTGATTAATAATAAAGTTGATTTTGCTTATATTGTTGACTTATTTACATTATGGTATGCTAGATTAGGTCACATAGATAAGAGTATCATGAAATGAATGTTAAAATGTGACTTAATATCATATAATGAACATGATGCATTTAAATGTGAAACTTGTGTAGAATCTCAAATTACTAAGAACCCATATTAAAGTATAAAAAGAACTTCTAGTATCCTAGAATAAATTTATAAGGATACATGTGAATTAAATGGTATGATGACTAGGGGAGAAAATAGGTACTTTATTACATTCATTGATGATTTCACTAGATATACGTATGTTTACTTAATGAAGCGTAAATATGAAGTCGTTGGCATATTTAGAGTATATAAAAATGAAGTTGAAAATCACTTAAGTAAGAAAATAAAAACTCTAAGAAGTGATAGAGGGGGTGAGTACTTTTTTAGTGATTTTAATTCATTTTGTGAACAACAATGTATAATTCATCAATATTCTGCACACAGGACACCAGGAACAAAATGATTTGGCTGAAAGAAAAAATAGAATTTTAGTTGAAATGATAAATGTCATGTTAATTTATCCCACGTTGTCGTTTAATTTATGGAGTGAAGCATTATTGAGTGCATATAGGATATTAAATAGAATTCCTTCTAAATTTATTGAGGTTTCTCCTTATGAATTGTGGAAAGGAAGAAAACCCTATATTGGATACTTCAAAGTGTGCGGGTGCCTTTCTTTTTGCAAGAACACAAAATCTAATAGGACCAAGTTAGGTCCAAAAGGCATCAAATGTGACTTTGTTAGATATACTAGTAATAGCAAATCATATAGATTGTTGAATTTGGAGTCCAATGTGATCATTGAATCCATCGATGTAGAGTTCTTTGGGAATTCATTATCTTCGAGTAATGAATTAAGGAAAATTAATAAAGAAATCACAAACACAAGATGAAATATTTTCTAAAGATGTTAATGAATCTAGTGAATCTCGATGAAGTAAAAGAATTCGAATTGAGAAGTCTTTAAGATCAGTGAAATTTACCCTCAACTTATTTCGTTCTACTTAGTAGAAGGAAATGAGAAGACTGTTGTAAAAACAATTCCGTTTGTTCTATAAGTAGAAATCGATCCTAAAACTTATAGAGAAGCTATGAATTCTTGAGGTAGCATTTTTTGAAAAGATGTAATTAAGAATGAAATGGATTCAATTACATTAAACAATACATAAGAACTTGTTGATTTACCACCCGGATCCAAACCTATTGGATGTAAATGGGCATTTAGGAGAAAGTACGATGTTGATGGTTCTCTTAATACCTTTAAGGCAAGACTAGTAGCAGAAGGTTATCGACAAAATGAAGGAATATACTATTTTGATACTTATGCATCGGTAGCTAGAATAACATCAATTAGGATATTGTTCGCATTTGATTCTATACATGACTTGCATGTTCATCAAATGGACGTCAAGAAG
>CAIGRP010118485.1:0-14400 GCA_903798385.1 Fraxinus cuspidata
TAAATTTTTTTTTCAAATAACTAGTTGGAAGTATTAGAGCCCGGAACCTAAAACATAAAAATGTAATCTCTAACCAACCGAGCTACAAAGTATGTTTTAAAAAAAAATGAATTCCAGTAATATAAGCATAAAAAGTTATCTATTATAAAAAAAAAGTTGCTCCGCGGATCCAGCACGGGCGGCCGCGGGGGCTGGCCAGGTGCTGGATCCGCCCCTGCTCTCGATCAGATTTATTCTGTTAATCCATACAGTTTGATCTGGAATTTCAATAATTCATGGCTATGGAAACTTGGATTCAATCACTCCATGCCTCTTCACCATCAACGAGCAGTTCCGCCATTAATGATGGATCTAATCCATACTTTCTTCATCATTCAAATAGTCCAGGTCTCGTGCTAGTTTCACAGCCCTTATCAGGAGAACTACGCCTCTTGGAGTCGACAGTAAAGAATAAATTGGAATTTGTTGATGGATGTATTCTGAAGCATGAGAGTTTAAATGATATGTACAATTCATGGATTCACAATAACAATATGGTAATCTCCTGGATCCTTAACTTTGTATCTAAATATATATCTGCAAGTGTGACACATTCCGAGTCTGCACATGAGATTTAGATAGATCTCAAGGAACGTTACCAGTAGAATAATGGTCCACACATTTTCAAGTTAAAATGCGAGTTGATGAATCTTACACAAGGACAGTTATCAGTTAGCACTTATGTAAGTAAACACGGCTGAATGAAGAAGATAAAGAAGCTGAGATATTTTGAATGATTCAGAATTCTTCACATTAATAACGGTAGTACATGTGCAAATATATAAGGCAAGAAAATGGTAAATGAGTAAAAGGGATATCCTAACAAACTATACAACTGAAAGAATAATTATCCACCTAACCATGTGCAATGGTACTGCAAAAGACGAGCTGATAGTACACCTAGATGATGCAGAATTATACTACCTACCTCACTATAATCTACAACGTATACACATATATACATCATGCATTTTAACATCCTCCCTCTAGATGGAGAATATATATTTTTTACTCCCATCTTGGACAAATGTGACTTCAAAGTGTAGAGAAAAGTGCATTGGTGAACATGTCGGCAAGTTGTGAGTGAGTATGAATGTAAGACGTAGAGATGTGTCCAGCTTCAATTTGATTTCTAATTAGATGACAGCTCGATGTGCTTAGTTCTTTCATGGAACATTGGGTTGGAGGCAATGTGTAATGATGCCTAATTACAATACAAGGTAACTGGTTGGGAATGATGGATTTGAAAATCCTTCAGAATATATTTTAACCATGTGATCTCACAACATGTGCTAGCCATTAACCTGTATTCTGCTTTAGCAGATGATCGAGACACTACACTTTGTTTCTTGGACTTCCAAGAGATTAATGAATCCCCAAGAAATATACAATACCCAGTAATGGACCTTCGAGAATCAGGGCAAGCTGGCCAGTGAGAATCACAAAAAGCTCGAAGGGTTAATGAGGATGATGATAGAAACAAGAGAGCTTGTCCTGATGCCAACTTGAGATATTAGATTACTTTGTGGGCTGCAGCAAGATGTGTGTAAGAATTGGCTTCCATATATTCGCTAAGGTTCTGAATGGCATAGCATATATCAGGTCTAGTCAGAGATAGATACTTCAATTTCCTAATTAGTTTCCTGTAAATTGTGGGATCAGGTAGTGCCATCCCTATGTCCTTTTCTAACTTCAAGTTTCGGTCCATATGTAGTTTAACTAGTTTTTCCCTAAGCAGACCTGCATCAGCCAACAAGTCTAAGGTATATTTGCGTTGAGAGATGGCAATTCCCTTGTTTGATCTTGCAACCTCAAGACCAAGAAAATATTTCAAATCACCTAATGCTTTAATTCTGAATTTGCTGCTGAGAAATCTCTGAACTGCATCTATTTGCTCCAAGTTGGAGCTAGCTATGACAATGTCGTCTACATAGACAAGTAAGGCTGTGAAGGAATGATTTGTTGCCATAGTGAAAAGGTTGTAGTAAGCTTTGGACTGGGAAAAACCAAACTGGATAAGTGTTGTAGAGAATGTGGAATACCACTGCCTTGAGGCTTGTTTCAGGCCATATATTCTTTTCAATAGCCTACAAACCTAATTATGAGCTCCTTTTGTGTAGCCATGAGGCTTCTGCATGTAGACTTCTTCATGTAACACCTCATGTAGGAAATCATTGCTTACATCAAATTGTTTTAAATGCCAATTCCGAACTACTGCCATAGCCAACAAGCATCTAACAGTTACCAATTTTGCAACAAGTGAAAAGGTCTCATTGTAGTTTATCCATTCTCTTTGTATATATCCTTTGGCTACAAGTCTTGCTTTGTGCCTTTTAATGCTTCCATATGAATTATATTTCAGTTTATACACCCATTTGCTACCTTTCCAGGTGGAAGATCAGTGAGAGTCCAGGTTCTATTCAACTCAATGGCCTCTATTTCTGAATCCATTACCTTACACCAATTAGGATCACTCACAACTTGATGATAGGTACTAGGTTCAAAGAGTGTGCAAAATGAGGTTGTAAATACTTTAAACTGAAGTGATAATTTATGGTAAGATATAGTGTTAGAAAGGGGAAAGGCATTACCTGCAGAGCTCAGGGGTTTTGTCTTGAGAGAAGATTGTGATGGTTGAGTTGATGTGGCCTGATGGCAATAAAAATCCTGCAAGTATTGGGGAGCCCTTTTGACTCTTGTAGATTTTTGAATGATGGGTAGTATGAGAGGTGATGATTGGAGAGCATTATTAGGAGGATTGTCTGATATGTTCTGATCTGGTGTGTGTTTTCCATGTGAATGAGGTATTGTATTTGGTATTGGTTCAGGTGTGTAGTATGTACTGTCTGGAAGAGGCTTGGTGAAGACAAACTATGTCTCATCAATAGTTTTTATAGCCTATTTGTAAGGAAAATATGTTTCATGGAATACTACATCCCTGGATATAAAATTGCCTTTGTCTGCAAATCCATTACTTTATATCCTTTAACTCAATGATATCCTAGGAAAACACATTGGCGCTACCTAGGGTCAAACTTTCTTCTCTCATGTACCATTGTGGAGGCATAGCAGAGGCATCCAAAAATTCTAAGATGGGAATAGGTTGGTGTGATCTGAAATAACACCTCAAGTGGTGACTTGTTTTGCAGCAATGGTGTGGGAGTTCTGTTTATTAGGTATGTGGCAGTAAGAATGAATTCATTCCAATAAAACTGAGGAAGACCAGATTGATATTTCAATGCTTTGGCTATGTTTATCAAATGCTGATGTTTTCTGTCAACTATACTGTTTTGTTGAGGGGTCTCAACACAACTTCTTTGATGAATGATTTCTTTTAAATTGTAAAAATCAGTTAGCTTAAATTCAGGTCCATTATCACTTCTCAAGGTTTTTACTGAAATTTGGAACTGATTTTCTGTCATTTAAATGAATGCCTTAATGCAGTGACTAACATCAGACTTTCTTTTAAGCATATAAACCCAAGTGGCTTGTGAAAAATCATCCACCACATAAAGGAAATACTTAGAACCATCATGAGCTGTAGTGAGACATGGACCCCAGATGTCACAATGAATGATGTTAAAGAGTTGTTTAGTTTTATGTGTGCTTATGGGAAAGGGGTTCTTGTGTTGCTTTGCCAAAGGATAGATAAAACAAGGAACGTTGCTAGCATTCTTATAATGAGAGACAATGGATTCATTTAGAATAAGTTCCATTCTAGAATCTGATATATGTTCTAAATGATAGTGCCACAAATGTGACTGAATATCAGAGTTAACTACAGAAGCTGTAATAAATGGTTGCCTAAGATTGAGAGCTGATAAACTAGTCATTAGAGCTGTGGATGGGACCTTGTGGAGCAGAAGTCGATACATGCCACGCCATACTTCACCCTTCCCAATCATCTTTCAAGACAAAAGGTCATGTATATAGCAAGCACCAGACAAGAATATTAGGCAACATGGTAGCTGTTGTGTTAATCTTTTAACATACAGTATATTAAAATGAAAAGTAGGGACACATAATGCATCCTTGAGAAATAATGAATCAGTAACTTGCAATACACCAGAATGTGTAGCTGGAACTACTTCTCCATTGGGCAATTTAACTGAGAGGGAAGTCCTTGATTCAATAGTAGTAAGAGGTTGGTGTTACAGATCATATGATCTGTAGCACCTGTGTCAATGATCCATGGAGTACTTGTAGAATTATAAGAGTGTGTGGATAAACAAGTGGGTTTACCAGATAAGGTAGATGGAGAGTTAATCTTTGAATGATCAATAGTCTGAACATGGTTAGCAAAAGTTTGTGAGTTATCCTTAGGTCGAAGTAAGGTAAGGATTTCTTTATACTGTCCCTTGTTTAGAGAAACTAGTCTCTCATTCTCCTCCTGCATTGCACTTGATTGATTTGCAAGACTCACTTCTCTCCTCTGGACTTCGTGCAACTTATGGTTTAGAGGATAACCATGTATCTTAAAGCACTTTTTCACAGTATGTCATGTCAAGTTGCAGTGTGTTGATATAGGTGATTCAGTATTCCTTGCTTTGAAACATTTATCCAATGTATGTCCAGGAATTTTACAATGTGTACAATATGGTCTCTCCTTCCTACCAGTGATATTCGATTTCCCATAATTGAGTGTTCTATTATCTCCATAGGATCTCCTAGTTGTCATTGCAATAGTCTCGTTATTTACAGTAGTAGAGAAAAGTTGTTTTTGCCTCTCATGCTGTTGTATATAGGAAAACACCTTGTTCGCTGGGGGAAGGGGATCAAGCATCATGAACTGAGCTCTTGTGTTGTCATATACTTCATTCAATCCCATGAGAAATTTTATCACACAATCACGCTGATGTCTATCAACCAATACCCTCAATTGCCTTCAGCTTACCATAGTAAATGCTCACAGTGTCATTTTCTTGTTCCAGATCAGCCAAAGCTGTCTTCAGTTCATAAATCCTAGGCCCATTTTGGTGAGAAAATCGATCATTAAGCTTTGTCCATATCTCATTTGCCTAATCCATGAATGCAACATTGGATCTGAGAGATGGAGATATGGCATTTTGGATCCATGACACCACCATGTCATTACACAATTTCCATGGATCAAAAGAAGCACTGGAAGGTTCTGGTTTGCGCAATGCTCCATTGATGAAACCGAGTTTGTTATTTGCTAGAAGTGCTCGCCGGAGTGCCCTTGACCAAGTAGGATAGTTGTGTGTAGTTAGTAATTATGTGACCAAAACAGCTCCTGGATTATCAGAATTCTCCAACCTATAATGGTCAGAAATGTCAGGAGTATGAAGTGGACTTGTATTTTCACTACCAGCAGAATTCATATCGGCAATGGTAGTCATGCTTGCTTTGATACCATGTAAGTAAACACGGCTGAATGAAGAAGATGAAGTAGCTGAGATATTTTAAATGATCCATGAAATTCTTATATTAATAACGGTAGTACATGTGCAAATATATGAGGCAAGAAAATGGTAAATGAGTAAAAAGGATATCCTAACAAACTATACAACTGAAAGAATAATTATCCACTTAACCATGTGCAATGGTATTGCAAAAGACGAGCTGACAGTACACCTAGATGATGCAGAATTATACTAACTACCTCACTATAATCTACTATGTATACACATTTATACTTCTGGAGTTGCTGGATCAATGAAATTTTATGTCAAGAATGAATCTAGAAAACCTATTAAAGGACAATCATATAACAAATATCCAACAAAGAGGAAAATGCCTATTTACACGTACTGTAGATATAGTGGTCATGTGGTGGATAAATGTTACAAGTTGCATGGTTTCAATCTTGGTTACAAGTCAAGACAGAAGCCTGGATTTAGCAATCAAGCAAGATCAAGCACCCAAGCAAACTTTACAGTTACCAATCTAGTCTCTGAATCTGTTCCCGATCAGACATGAAGCACCGTTGGGGATTTTATGCAGACTTTAAACCCTGCTCAATATCAACATTTGATGAATATACTGAACACTCATCTCACAGCTGCAAAAGTTGATACAGAGGTGGATACAAAAATTGGTCATGTCTTAGGTACTTGTTTTTCCACATATCTCTTAATACAATACTCAATTTATCTAGATATTAGGTAGTTGATTCAGGTGTTACAAGCTATATTTGTTCTGATCAATCAGTCTTTCAAACAATGAGGCTTGTACATAATGCATTTGTTACATTACCAAGTCACGTGCAAATCCCTGTGACATCTATTGGAAATGTGAAGTTTTCTCGTGACTTGGTACTTAAAGATACGTTATATGTACCTCAGTTCAAGTTTAACTTAATATCAGTCAGCTATTTAACCAGAAACTCTTCCCTAAGTATCAAATTTCTCACTAATTCATGTGTTGTTCAGGATCTGTACAGATTGAAGATGATTGACAAGGGTAAAAGGATTGTAGATATTTACATCATAGATGAAGATTCACCCGCTTCAGTGTAAAGAGAATGTGTACGTTCTAAAAATGTTTGTAACTCTGTTTATTCGAAAATCAATAATGTAACTAGTCATACTTGGCATCATAGACTTGGACATTTGTCATTCAAAAGATTGAATGTGTTGAGAGATCAGTTTCAACTTGCGTGTAATGATAAAAAGGGAGTGTAAGTTCCTTGTTCAATCTGTCCTTTAGCTAAACAAATGAAACTTTCATTTGTTTCTAATAATCATCTTTCACCCGCTGCATTTGATCTAATACATTGAGATACTTGGGGCCCTTATAATGTTCCTACACATGATGGTTGCAAGTAATTCTTCTCATACGCCAATTTGTCTCCTTCACGTAACATATTTCTTCTTAATATCTCTTCCAACTTTGAGCCTCAAATCTACCACCAGGCTGTATAGTTTGATCGCTGGGGGATGCTATGACCACTGAATTAACAGCCATGGAGTTGAATCAAACCTGATCAGTTACTTTTTTTACCAAAAGGGAAGCATTCTATAGGATGTAAATAGGTGTACAAAATAAAAAATATGTCTGATGGTAGTATAGACCGTTACAAAGCTCGCTTAATAGTTAAAGGCTATACTCAACAAGAGGGATTGAATTTTATTGAGACATTTTCTCCGATTGCTAAACTAGTTACTGTGAAGGTTCTACTCGCAATTGTTACTATCCAAAATTTGTATATTGTTCAATTGGATGTGAATAACGCATTTCTTCATGAGGACCTCCTTGAAGAAATATATATAGACCTACTCTTAGGTTACTCTAAGCAGCCTACATCTGGTATTCAGGGGGAGAAGCTCGTGTGTAAACTTCATAAATCCATTTATGGTCTCAAACAAGCTTGTAGACAGTGATTTTCAATTTTTTTTCTCAAGCCCTTATCCTCGATGACTTTCAAGAATTGAAGTCAGATTTCTCATTGTTTACAAAGGGATTCGGTGCCTTTTTTATTGCATTGTTGATCTATGTTGATTATATCATCATAACATGTTCATATCTTAAAGAAATTAAGCATTTCTACATAACCAATTCAACTTAAAGATATTTGAAAACTCAAATACTTTCGTGGCTTGAAAAGAGTCAGATCACAAAAAGACTTTTTCTTTTCTCGAAGACATTAAACTCTCCAACTTCTTGAAGGCACTGACTTTTTTGCTTGCAAGCAAGCTCAACTGCCAATAGATCCCAAAGTTCATCTTAGTTCCTTTAAAGAAGATCTCCTTGAAGATGTATCTCCATATCGAAGACTTGTTGGATGCTTATTTACTTAACAATCTCTCGACCTGACATTACTTTTGAGGTCCATAAACTCAATCAATTTGTTGCTCAGCCTCATCTTGATGCAGTACATCACTTTTGCTGTATCTTAAAACAACCTCAGGCCAAGGATTGATGTTTGCTGCTTCCTCATCATACAACTTCGAGCATTTGCTGACGCTGAATGGGGCTCATGTCTAGACTCCAGGAAGTCAATCACAGGTTTTTGTGTCTTTCTGGCAACTCATTAATCTCTTGGAAGGCTAAGAAGAAGAGGACCTTATCCAAATCTTCAGCAGAGGCAGAGTTTCGTGCATTAGCTTCTACAACCAGTGAACTAGTTTGGATTCAACAGTAACTTCATGAACTTCAGATTCCCTTCGATTCCCCAAGTCTAATCTTTTGTGATAATCAAGCTACAATCCGTAATCCTATCTTCCACGAATGGACGAAGTATATAGAGATCGATTGACATTTCATTTGAGACAAGATCACTGATTTTTACCTATACGGACTAAGCACCAGTTAGCTGACATCTTCGCCAAACCTCTTCCAGCTTCTCTTCTTTTTCCTCTATTGTCCAAGATGGCTATTCTTGATTTGCCTAGTCCATCTTGAGGGGGAGTATTAGATCTCAACTTGCACCAAAATTGTATTAATGTTAGTTAGTTAGTAGTTAGTCACAATACATCTGGTAGTTAGTTGAAGATGTTAGTTAGCTCAATTTCCAATTTCTCTATTTACACAGTTTATTGTAATACAAACACTTGAATTTGAATAAGAAATCAATTCTTCGTTTTCACTTTTTCTTCTTCAATATCGTGAGACCTAGTACCAAAGTCAGACTCTAACGATGAGCTTTGTAATGGGTTTCTCCCTTTTTGTAATTAGTTTCCGCACATCTCATCAGACGTGCAAGGTTAGCCCTAATACAATTTCACAAATTTTGGGTAGTAATAGAGTTTATTTTCAGTATTAATATAATTAATGTGTTTGTATACATTTGCATAATGAATAAACATATGCGAGGATTTTAGAGCTACAATAATGGCTCGTTTACTAAATTCTATCCACTAGATTCTGGTAAGAACGAATGTGAACCAGTCATGGTCCAAAACTGTGCCAGACAGACTTGATGGATTTTGTTTGTATTAATTTTAATTAATTTACCAAGCTATCGAGGATAGAATTTGATGTAATTCGTTTCTCTCGTAGTGTGGAATTAATACTATGAAGTTTAGACAAGTAATATTGATTAATGATATTTTTTTATTTAACTTAGGACGTAAGTCAAATATAATTCTGAGTAAAATCTCGTTGTCAAACATATTTGAATATGTACTTTAAAAAATAAATAAAAATAAATAAATAAACTTATTACTTTAAAAGTAAGGTAAAAGTATAAATTTGACCAACAAAAATTATTTTATATATATCTCACTTGTTCACTTATAAATAATATTTTTAAGGTATTGATTTACTGGTAAAACCTTTCTACAAAAGAACCTTTATTATTCTATCAAGAATAAAGAAAGTAATAGGACAAGAAACTCACAAAGTACAATCAAAGTTTAATTTCTTGCCACCTGTGTCGAATTGTGGGATTTTAATATTGTTGTTTAATTACATAAGGTTATAAATGTACATATAAATAATGCTAAAATTAAAAAGAAAAATCTATATTTTTTAAAGACATCATAGGTTGGTCGAATTAAGTGGAAGATGGGAGAAAATAGTGTCATCCTCCAACAATGATTTGTATTACTACTTTTTATAAATTCATTGCATTGATTTCAAGAAAATATTACCCAATGATTGGTAGTAACTTTTCATTATTTGTGGAATAATGTGTCATCCACATGTATATGTATATATTGTCATTCAACAACTCAGTAGAATTGGGATTGGACATCGAATATGTATGGTAGTACACTTGTAATGCCCTATGTAAAAAGGTGGCCTGTGGAGTTTACAAGAGCCCAAAGCAAAATAGGAAAATAATTATCAAGGTGATTTGTAGGGTTTATGTAGGGATACAATGCAACCTTTTTTTTTAATTTGTCTTTATGTTAATTTTTAGTTTATATTATTTTTTATAAGAAAGAATGACAGCATAGTGTATGATGTTCGAGATGCATGTAATATAGACATAGTTGATAGGTTTATGAATTAGTCATGACAAACTTTAATAACTCAAATGCCTCGTGGTCTAGTTGAGATGAACTCTGATAGTAAGTTAAGGGGAAAAAAATCTTCATTAGTATTTTATCATGCTTATTAAACTGTCAATTAATTCTGTTAAAATATATTAATGAATCACGATGGAGAAAAGTAAGTTTTCAATAATTGAATCAAATTCATTGTCAAATCATACTTAGCAAAATATGGAGGGTACTTATGATAGAATGAATTAAAATGGTACTTCACAATAAAGTCATAAATGGAATTGTCATGATACAACTTATTAATATATCACCACGACATGAAATATATGTAAAAATTATGAGAAAAGAATATGAAAATATCCATTCGGTCTGTGATAATAAATGGGAGAAAATTCGAATCAAACCCACACTTTTCTTACTATTTAACCCCTGTTTGGTGGCCTTAAAAAATATAGTTTTGAATAGTATTTTTTTTTTTTTTTTAGAATGTATAGTTAAAAAATAAGGAAATTTTTTTGGATTTACGTGTAAAATATTTTATTGTGTGAATGTATAGTTAGAAATGAGTATGAGAAATAAATTAAAGTAAAGAAAATCAAAGATGGACTTATGCTTAGCGTGTAACCTTTATTTAGTGTACCGCTCCCTACAGCTATTAGAATATCTAACCGCCATAATTTTGATGGTAGTAATCTTGTCATGAAATCTGTCAATCTATACAAAGATCAAAGTTATATTACTTTTCATCATATGTTTCACTGGTGAACAATTGATGTTCACTAAATAAAAAGGAAAATGCTACATGTACACCATGCTTGTACATAGTGGTGTACAGTCCCCTCACATGGAAGGGGCTTATGAATTTTTTATTCATGGTGGACCCCCTCACTATGAGGAGACTGTACACCATGCCATCATTTCCCAAATACAAATATAACATAATAATTGAAGTGTTGACTAAGGGTCAAGAACACAAATCCGAAATTATAAAAAAGGGAGCCAAGAAAGAAGAAGAAGAAGTGGCTGATAGTTACAGTCACTAATTAAGCATTAGGCTCAAAACAATGTTTCTCGACCTATTATCAAGTGTGTCTACCATGAGTCGAGATGAATTGATCAAAATACAATCCTAACGGAGAGATGTAAACTAAATAAATGAGTACCAAAATTATACATTATTTGTCATCCATTGAATTTAATGAAGGGTAATGTTATTAATGAGCAATACCGATATATAACATTATTCTTTAATCAAGAATGTGTATCTTATTCATCTACGAGCTCGTTTGATATAACTTTCGAAAAATCAGAAGGAGTTTTTGAGATCCAAAGGTTGTTTTTTAACCTGTTTGACTAATTTTATAAAAATATTTTTTTAGTTATAAGAGTTTTTAGAAGAAGATGATTCAATGTAACTTTCTCTATAAAAACACTTTCAAAATAAAAAGCTCTTTAAAAATTAATTTTCACAGAAATTACAGTATCTTCCTTCAAAAGCTCTTCTATAGGAAACACAAACAAAAGTAAAAGTCATGTCAAACGGGTCATAAGTGTCATTCCAAAGGGAAATTTTCTTATATGTCTTTTGTGATCTTTCAATATGTATAAAAGTTTGAAAAGGAAGTTAATTTAATGGTTGCAGTATGCAAGGCTACCAATACTTCTCGACTTGGTAGAGATTCTCGCTCATAGAAAAGAAAGCGATCTCGAATTTAGTCAATTATACTCTCAATGCTTGTTGAGATCCTTTGTTGTAGTCAAGTCTCGAACAAGTTAGTAAAGCTGTAAATTCTATAATTTACCTTCAAATTTTAATTTTGTTTTCAATTGCGTTCAATCGAATATCGTTAATTCATGTAGAATACATGATCAAATCGAGAGAAATCTACCACTTTTATATATGTTAATAAATATCCAATAGATCGTGAACCTAATTCTAACTTTTACAAAAATACAAGAAACCTAACTTAATCTTTTAGACAAATATGCACTCTAAGAAAATTAATCTAGATAGATAAAACTTCTAATAAAATAAATCTCCTACGAAACTAAACATTGGAAATAGATTATCTTGACAATAAAATTAATTTTCGCTTGAAGAAATAAGATTTGACCCCCCAAAAAATGCTATTTTTCCATCCAACTTCAACATAATTGACTGATCAAATTATTTGCATTATATAATATTTGCCTTTTTTTAAAAAAGTGAGATGCACCATAGGTACTAACAACTGAAATACTACGAAGGAGTGTTACAAATCAAGGTCGGGCCAAGTTAGTACTATTGTTATCAATTTCCTTAAAAATTAAATTATTTTTGTATTTACTTATTAATAAAAAGTAGGTTTTATATGGGGATACAATATTTGGAAAAAAAAAAGTAAGTTACTTGATTTCACATTAAGCAAATATCATATGTGATTATTTTAGTGTCATCCAACTCTTTTTTTCTTTTTTTCTTTTTAAACCAAACTTTTTTTTAGGTCCAAAGTAAAAGATGACAATCTAGCCAGCCCAACCCCGTGGTCCAACCCAGTGCCAACCATAACTAACCTTTGGCCTCTAACCAATAAGATGAACACAACTATATATGTTAAAGCTAATTAAGTACTAATAAAAAAAATTAATTGACTTCTTATCTTAATTTATTCAGATTATCTTATGATGTAGCTAATATGTGAATATTCTTTAGTGTTTAATTAAAGATCAATCACCTAATTAATAGTACCAACAAAATTTTGTGTATAACATACCTAGTGACGTATATTGCAAACGGTATTTTCTTGATGTATTTGAATTTAATTTTAAACACATCATGTATGAATGTCGGGCAAATAATTCAAGCACGTTTTTCATAAATAGGTGACGAGATTGAAATTCTAGATTTTGTCTAATAACATATTCAACCATCTTATGTAAAAGTTTCAATATTAGAAAGCAGATAATTTTTTATCTATTTATTTAATTTTTATCTTGACTAGAGACCTGAATTATTTATCATTGAAAAAATTTAAAATTTTTATGAATGATGGATAGTGAAACTTAAACAAGCTACATTCACTGACTCTAGTATCATGTTGATTAACATATTAATCCAGCCCATTGAGGTGAATGGACGACTATGGGCATTCTAGATTCAATTTCTCAGTTGTTGTAAAGGAGATAGTGTGCTCCTAATTTAGTGCTTTTTAAACTTCTATTCCTCTCTTTCTTATGTAGCCTTGAGGCAAGGTTGCCACGTCCTCCTAACACTTGTACCTCACGTTCGTATAAATAAAGAGAATCGTGAAATTCGACCCCAACATTAGGCCTAAGTAGAGAATTAAAAATATCGTCTAGACTTTAAAGATATTTCGAGTAAAAAAAAGTTGATTAACCTATTTTACCGAGAGTATTTTGAGATCTTAGTTGACTATTAAGCAAGTAATTATTTACTCTTTTTAGAATTTCTCATGGCAACTAAAAGACAATCTAAGTTATTGGTAATGTAATTCATCTATAGATCGATAATCTAAAAATTTGAAAATTGACTCGAAAAAGATGAGAGGTCATGATCGAACTAGTGAGTTTCTAATAATTCTAACGAATTTGTCATTCTGGTCCCATTCTTATAACCTTGTAATCACATGAAATCAATCTTGATGGAATATAATTACTAAACTTTTAAGTCCAACAAAATAGGTCTCAATCTCATAAGTAAAATTTCTTTCAATTTGTGATTGGTCGATATATAGTCAAACTCAATCAAAAAATTGTATCCAGTTAGGATTACGCTACAGTACAAAAAAAATGGTACATAAGAGATTACATAAAATAATGTGGAGTGAAAAGATTAGATAAAAAAGTTAAATCGACAAATAATAGAGTGTCATATGACATTATGTAATCCCTTATGTAAATATTTATGTACATGTAGCAAGATAATTCTAGTTAATACTACTATTGATCTTCCCTACCCCACCCCCACGCCATGCCGTCCCCACCCGAACGCAACAAACACTATAAATATGTCCTGGTAGCATTAGTTCCTGTTTATCTCTGAACCCTGTTTTTCTGATATTCACAGTGAATTCAATTCCCTTCTCTCCTTTGAACAAAAGGAATATATATTGAAATATCACATTCTGCGCCCACCCCACCTCATCCCTCTCTCTTTGTGTGTATCTCTCAAGGTTTTTCTTGAAGAAATGAATGCTGATTGATCAGTCCCGTAGTCTTCGCTCTTTCACATCTAGATTCAAAGAAAAAAAATTAACTCATTCATTTTATTCATTCTCACAAGTGGATAAGAATTTCTCTTAATCCACTCCACCTCTTTCGGAATTCACCACGTATTTCATTGAATCTCTCTTCTGGATATATTAGTAGATATAGATTTATCCCTAAAATTTCTGTCAAGTTCTTTTTTCTTTTCTTTTCTTTTTTTTTTTTTTCCTTTTTTTTTTTTTTT
>CAIGRP010118485.1:14531-29513 GCA_903798385.1 Fraxinus cuspidata
TTTTTTTTTTTTTTTGCATCAAAAAGACGTTGTTTTGATCACATGGTTCTCCCGAATTCTTGCTCTTTCTCATATTCTGAATCTTTGAAGTAGTATTCAACAAAAAAAAAAAGTTACAGTTGGATAAGTAGTTAGTTATATACTTATACACTGCCATGGATTATTCAAGGGAAATAGAGGGGAAAAGGGTACATGATCCTTACTGTAACTGGCCTAATGACAAGATTTCGAGGTCTCAACGACGCGTATGGGTACCTACGCCGGTTATTGTGGGGGCTGGGCCTTCCGGCCTTGCTGCGGCAGCTTGTTTGAAGGAAAAAGGTGTGCCAAGTCTTCTTTTAGAGAGATCTAATTGTATAGCATCTTTATGGCAGCTCAAAACTTATGATCGGCTTAGGCTTCATTTGCCTAAAGAATTCTGCGAGCTTCCTTTGATGCCATTCCCGCAAGAATTTCCGACATACCCTACTAAACAGCAGTTCATTCACTACTTGGAATCATATGCTAAAAAGTTTGACATTAGGCCTGTTTTCAACCAGACAGTTTTGTGTGCAGAGTATGATCAGAATCTCGGGTTTTGGCGAGTACGCGCAGCGGGGCTCAAGGACGAGGAGACCGAGTACTTCTGCCGGTGGCTGATTGTGGCTACCGGAGAAAATGCAGCGGAGGTGGTTCCGCAGATTGAAGGAATAGATGAATTTGGAGGGATTATATTGCACACAAGCGGATATAAAAGTGGAAAAGTGTTTAAAGGGAAGAAAATATTGGTAGTTGGCTGTGGAAATTCTGGAATGGAAGTATGTTTGGATCTATGCAATCATGACGCCAGCCCTTCTCTTGTGGTCAGAAATGCAGTAAGAATACCTTCAAAACCATTTCAACTTATTTTTTATTCCTTATAAGAGCTTAGGATTTCACTTTTAAGTAAGAAAAAAGTTACTTATTTCAGACTTTCTTTGAGTTTCAAATTGAATCAAGAAACTTCATATTTCTGTATATTAATGAATATGAAGTGTGTATGTAACCTTCATGTTTAAGCTTTGCTTGGCAAAAAAATTACAATTTCTGAAAAGTAAGCAAAACCCTAATTCAAGCTTTCTAGCCAAAGTCCAAAGAGATCTTGCAAAAGAAAGAAAGATCTTCGTTTTCTTGTCTATGTTCCAACTGTTTTGATTTGTTATATACAGTTATTTGTTTCACTTTCTTGGGATAATCAAGCATGCGCAATGAAAGCTTGGTTTGAGAAGTTTAAGATTTTATTTCATTACTAAAATAATATTTTTTTTTTTTTAAATGTAAAGTAATCCCGTTATCATATGGAGTTTAGGAATGGTAAAGTTAGCGATCATATAGTTTTTATTTTTATTCCAATCAATTTCATCTTTTATACTTTATTTCTGTCAGTCCCATCTTCAGGTCTAACTTTTTATATGACCCCTTTTTTGTGCTTTCGAAAATTTGTTGATGCTATTAGGTGCACATTTTACCACGAGAAATGCTGGGGAGATCAACTTTCGGGCTGTCCATGTGGTTACTCAAGTGGCTGCCAATGCGTCTTGTTGATCGGTTCCTATTAGTCGTGTCTTGGCTTATACTCGGGGACACAGGACGGTTTGGCCTCGACCGGCCTAAGGTAGGCCCTCTCGAGTTAAAGAACCTATCAGGGAAAACACCGGTTTTGGACGTCGGAACCCTTGCCAAGATCAAAAGCGGAGACATCAAGGTACTATAATTTGTCCATCTGCACAAATTGCAAAATAACTTCACTTTTATTTCATTGTGCCATCACCTTTTACAGTGTTTAATTTGTTGTATCCAACGATTTTAGCTTTTATCAATGATTGCATTGCTTTGTTAAATGACATTTCCAGTGAGACATAAATCACCATATTTGTCCAAACAATTACAAGAAATTGAAAAAATGATGATTTTTTTGTTGAGTTCATGCACTTCAAATTGATTCCTTCATAATAACTTGTGCCACCCTTGTGTATGGTCTTCTTAGGTTAAAAATCATTCTTATTGAAAGAATCAAGTATATGTTTATTATATAGTATTACGCTACATAGTATAGTGGACTAAGTTCGAACTTTTTTCTTCTCTAGTACTGTTAGGTATTGTCTAATATTCGTCACCAAATATTCCATAGACGTATTCCGCTAATAAGAACATTTTCAACAATATGATGTTCAATAAATATTGAACCCTTGAGAGTATTTTTCTGTCTTGTTTTACAATGTATGAATATCAAATTATTTCCTGAAATACTGAAATGGCTGCCATTTTTACAGGTATGTCAAAGCATTAAGAGATTAAGGCATCAATCTGTGGAATTTGTAGATGGAAAGTCAGAAAATTTTGATGCAATTATCCTAGCAACTGGATACAAAAGTAATGTACCATCTTGGCTAAAGGTATATATCCCTTTTTCTTGAATATACATAGCATTCTATGTGAATATTTGGCACGCGTCATTGGACCGAACTAGACTCGATAGTATGACTGAAACAATTGAAAGTTTTCAGTCTTCCGTGCCAAACATATAATTTGAGAGAACTAAAATAGGACCATGTTTGGCCCCTTTTTTTCCTCAGGAAAGAGAGATGTTTTCGGAGAAAGATGGGCTACCAAAAAGACCATTTCCAAATGGCTGGAAAGGAGAATGTGGGCTATATGCAGTAGGTTTTACCAAACGCGGACTTCTTGGAGCATCAATGGATGCTAAGAACATTGCACAAGACATTGAAACTTGTTGGAAAGCAAATGCAAAGCATTTTTCAGCCACATTAATTAATTAATGTAATTATAGCTTAATTTTGATTGGTGCTTATATTAATTAGTTAAATGTTATAGGTTTGACTAGTTAGAAAGAAGCAACACTGATTGATGGAAAACTTTTTGTTGGTACCATTGGCGCTAATGTTGGTACCAACAAGAAACACCGCCAATTGAGGAAAGGGGTGTGACAGATTTTTTTTTTTTGAAAAGTAGTAGGTATAAGACGGATCCCCTTTTCTGAATGGAGATTAGAATTAGGGTTGGTGGTTTTTAATTTTGTGGGGGACCTCAAATGATCACTTTAGTGTATACATCTTGTACATTGCCCAATTTTCTCTAATTATTAGGTATGATTTTGTCAAGTTACGGGTGAATTCTTGAATATATACATGTATACCTATTCATCTTTGGTCGAACATCTTACACTGCCTAGTGAAGCAATGTACTGTATCCATTCGACCAGGTATACAAAATTAGATGTAGCATAAACTTAATTACCAAAATTGAGTATGTCTAAGTTGACCGGTCATGTCTAATATTTACAAAGGGACTATTGAGCTCAAAACGTCTTTTTTTTTTTTTTTTAGATATGTAGGAATTTGGTAATGCATGGAAGTGACTTAAGAAATGAGGAAATTAATTAAACCATGATTGTGAACTTCCATACCAAATTTCTATATGACCACGTATCATTAAGTGCAATTTTAATGCCTCTCTGCCAATATGGATGTGAAATCATTACATACCAAGCAGTAGATAGGACCACTAAAATTAAACAAGATTGGGATTGCAAAAAATAATTTTAAAAAACAAGCGTATTTGACTCTCATATCGTCTTTGACTTTCTTGATGGGTTCTGTTTATAGATAAGAATTTGTGTCAAATCTCACGTCTCCTAAGCATCGGTGCTTAGTTTATGCTAAGCATCATGCTTAGGTAACAAACAAACTATCCATTAACGTAGTGTGTCATTTAAGCACGATATTTATGAGATCATTACTCTATATATATAAACTTTGTAAAAAATCTAGGGCTCACCATTTTGGGTGTCCAGTGCAAGAGGCTAAGCATTCTTAGGCATCCCGGCTTAGAATCTTTTTCTTTTTTACTGAGTAATATTTCTCACATCTTTTTAATTATAATAATGATAAGAAATGTGAAAGAGAATGGGTAAAAGGGAAAATAAATATTATTTTTTAGTGAGTAGATAAGCATTGTCCCAATTGATACATATTGGGCTTGACTTATTATTAACCAATTTTGTGAGCTCAATCTTTTTCGTCCCACTCAACTTAGAAAATAAGGAAGAAAAAGAAGAAATTGTACTCTATAACCGTTTCATATTTCATTTTATATAAGAACATTCAATCTTTCAAGCACATTCAATTTTTCGATTTGACATTAATTTCATTCAGTATCACGTGTTAATTAGTCTATAATTTCATTAATATTCATTCAAATAATAAGAGACGGCTGAAATAATTAGGGGGTTTTAGGAAAAAAATTTGTAGGAGCCGTTTTTTTTTTAAATGAAAAATAGAATAAAGATCACCAACAATAAATTTCGTCTTTGATATTAATGAAGATTATTTTGACGAAAATCAATAATCTAAGTGATTTTTGATTGAATAATCAACATTGATATCATCGGCTATGCACCTTTGTCAATAATTAACAACGAAAATATTGTCGATGATGCTGTCAACAATAACGATGGTGCTTTTATAGTTTATCTCCGGTAAATAAGTTGTTGAAGTCACCTAAGGAAGTTTTTTTTTTCCTATATTTTTTCCTTTTTAATAAGTTGTTGACGATAACATAATCTTGCATGTCATAATATTTAATATTTATGTTTTTATTATATGGACAAACTTTCTTTAGATAAATTAAATTTATGAATATATTTATATTTTTAATATTACACCAAAAATTTTGTTGTAATCTTAGCCCCTGTTTGATTGTAGGTAAAAATTATATTTTTACTAAATTTTGATAAAAAAAAATTGATAAAATATTTGATTGAAAATTGATTAAAGTTGTGGATTCCATAAAGTATTGAAAATGAATTTGAGAAAATTAAGTTTTAGAAAATAGAGGAAAATAGTGGCTTTAATTAATTTTTTGCTTTTGTTTAATTACTGACATAAATCTCTATTATTATTTTATTTAATTAACACAAAACATTATCTATATATCATATTCATTACTATTTTTCAAATTCACTGGCGAAAAAAATTCTTTCTTAATTTTTAATAAACCTTTAGAGGTAAACACGATTCGATTTGGATGGTTTGAGACAAGTTTTTACACCAAAGCATTTAAAGCTATTTGAAATTTTTCCAAACCAAATCAAACTACTTCAATCAAACCATTTTTTTTTGGATTTGGTTCAATTTAAAACCATGATTTAACAAAGAAAATATTAATATAAATCGAATAAATTAAATCATAAATATTAGTCTACAGTTTCATGTTAAAACATAAATTGTATCATTAAAAAAATTACAAATCAAAGTTATATAATTATAATCATTTTAAATATTGTCAAATTATCATAGATTTCTTGTATTATACAACCAATTTTAAGAGCAGATCACTGCCTTGACTTTATTTGCACTAATGAACTTCTAAAGAAATCAAGAATTCGACCACTAATAAAGAATGTAGATTCGAAAATAATTGTGGATATATGAATAGTTAACACATCTTTAGCAATTTGAAGGACAATCTTGTATTTATTTGCATTCAATTTTCACCAAAGTAATACGTCGAAAGGTTTTTTAGTCAAATTTTCTAAACTATCATTTAAATAATCCACCAAATCATTCTAGTAATTAACAGTAAAATTTTAAAATGTAATAAGTAATTGAGTGACTTGACTAGAAAATTGAGACGTAAATAAACCAAAAAAAAAAAAAAGTTGTCACCTAAAAATTTAGGGAACTTAACAATAATTAGAGCAAAACAACATAACTACCAAATAAAAAAAATGGATAATCTGACTTGAATATTTAGGCAAAATTCAAAAAAATGAAATGTAGAAGGAAATAAAATGTGTAAGTTTCGATTTAAATCTAGATTTAATCGTCTATTGAATTGTAATGGATGATCCATAAATATGGTTTAGTTGTAGTTGTTCAACTGTACCCATTATGAGGGTCTTACATTCACAATTGTAATGACCAATGGATATTTGGATATGATTTAATTAATTAATTGAGATGTATAATTGTGTATTTAGGTATTGAATTTAATTGAATTATGTCTAATATGGGTGTATCTCTTTAATTAGAACGTGTTTAATTTTAATTGGGTTCGATAAAATTTAGACTAATTTATTTTCAGATTTTTTCTTAAACCGGTTTGAAACGGTTTGCAAATATTAAACCTAAACCAAACCACTTCGAAGCAGATTGATTTGGTTCAAAATCAAAACGTTGATGATCCACATGGAACCAAACCAACAGTTTCAAAAAGCGTTTTCCGTTCGATTTTATGGTTTCTCTATTATTATTTCGTTACCTACAGACTTTTCCATTGATACTATTTATCTTTTTATCTGTTTTACTTTATTGCATTAGAATTTCTGTCCCTAAATTAATTAATGAAATAATTGTTTTTAGTTATTACTGAATGGGGGAATGTGAAATCCTTTTATCCCTTCAAAAAATAAAATTATTACAGAAAGAAAAATATCTCACTCGAATATTTGATGATAAAACTATGTGGAAATAATTTCTTAAAATTTGGTGGCCTGCTTAAATGTGAGGCGATAATCTTATTTATTTATAGATAGATTGAGTCAACTATTAATAATTTTCAAATCTCATGTCCTGAGAATTGAGAGTTGCACAAAATGCTTAGCTTGTTTTCAACCTTTGTTGTAAGTGTGGTTGAAGCGTTTATCAAATGTTAGCTTGTGAATTGAACATAAACTTTGTGTGCTACTTTTTGCTGAAATTTGATATTGCAATTTCAATGAAACTCACTATAATTGTTAGTTTAGATCGGAAACAATTTCATTTTTTTTATAAAAAAAAAATCAATTTAGACTAAAAATGCAAAGCGAGTAATCGAACCGAACCAAATCGAATTGGTTTGGGTCGGTTTGAATTAAGAGCCAGGATGATTTGGTTTGAATTGAAATTCAACCAAATCTACTAATTTGATTTTGGTTTCATTTTTGGGTTGAGGTCGAAACCAACTTAAACCAAACATCATCCAGACCTAAAAGCAATCATGATATTTATTCAAAGAAATATTCTAGGCAACAGTCAATATACTTTTTAGAGAGGACAATATTGGAAGGTTGGTCATTTATGTTGAGGTTAAAATTTAATTAGAGCATTTATCAAATTTCAAAAGTGATTATCTTTAAGCTAATTGCTTGGCTTTAAGTATTTAAAATTTAATCAAAATTGTATAGTTGTTTGTGTTACACCCTACTACTATGCACATTTATAGTTGTTGAACATCTCATCTAAAATAGATAGAATTGTTCACCATGTGTTATATTTGACTACATAACTGTTTTGCGAATAAATTTTGTTGTCGCCCATATTTATGAAACGATGTACTCAAAGAGTTATGTTGAATATAAAATTTAACTAAGAGCAAGACTTTTTAAACATACGATGTTCTTTATTTTAAAAATTCAATTCTTAAAATTATGTCTTAAGAGACTATTTAAATGAACATTTTAATTTTTACTGAGTGAGTTTGACTATCCAATTATGGAGAGCAAAATTTTCTCTCTATAATTAAATGCATTCAAATATTTCAATTTACAATGGAAGAAAATAATATCATAATTTAAAGAAAAGCTAGTGAAAAAAAAAATAATAAATATTTTTCGGGAGTAGAAAAATTAAGCATTAAATATAAAGAGTTTGTTGGAGTATTTAAATGTTTTATTCTCTAATTTTATATATGCTTACTAAGTTGTAGAATATATATATATTTTAAAATAGAGTCTCTACGAAATGCTCTAAGTAAAAAAAAAAAATAAATAATATATATATATATATATATATATATAGAGGAATATCCTCAAATCTAACTTTCGTTTATCCACTAACAAGTAGCTAGCTAAATGAGGCCATTGGGACTAATTATTATGATTTGTCACCAACTTTCTTCTTTACTTTGTTGTAACTTTCTCTGTTGCCATAAGTTAATGTTTTGCACTCCTTAATAAGTATAAAGATCCCATAAAATTTCCTTTCCGTTAAAGTCAAATTTTATGGAGACAATTTAATGTGGTTCCTTAATCAAAATTATGCTCTGATCATTAAATTATTGATAACAATTTAGTCGGTGTTAAAAAAATTAAAACACAACTAATAGAATCCCGACAATATTAGGAGTCAAGATTTTTGTATAATGACTCGTATATGTAACTTTTGAGCCTTCCTAAATTTTCAAATCCATCGACCATGAATAAATTAAGTACTCTTAAAGGCCATAGTAATTACAATTTGGTAAGTTGTTAACTTTTTACTGTATTCGATTCGTGTTCGTATATTGGAAGTCCGACTTTATAGAAGTAGTTCGTATTAACAAACTCACAAAATTTCTTGCCGAATCTCTTATTGCTCTAGTGGTTTTACTGTTCTATGTTATTACTAAAATCGGGGTTTTCGAATTCATAAAAGAAAATACATTAATAAAGTAAAATTTTATTTAAAAAAAAAAAAAAACCTTAAGTTTTTAGAAGTTAGTTGTCAACTTAGTTATTGGCAAGATAGCTACCAATATATCAAGTTAGCCCTGAATGGACATATTTTTTTACTTGATCTACGTAAAGGCATGGGACTTATACACGTCTCAATTTCTATGGAGTAAATAGGAGACACTTAGGCCATGTTTGATTGGGCGGATTTTTCATGTCCATTTTTCAACTTTTACAGTGTTTGAAAGGCTAAATTTTCCCGGAAAAATATTTTTCAAATTTTCCACCTTTGGAGAAAAATATTTTCTTGATGTTGAGAAGATTGTCACATTGCAACTAAGAGAAAACCGTACATTGGAGGAGGAAAACAAATTGAACTGATTTTTCATTTTTATTTTTCAAGTTCTATTGTGATTAATTAAGTGTGTGTGTGTGTGTGTGTGTTTTACCCAACAAAAAAGTGAAAATGTATGTGCAAGTTGTGTGCTCTTTAACATCCAAATGAATGGTTTTCATTCATCTGAACCAACTTTTTACAAACAACACGATTGCAAATAATTTAGGTTGGGGACTAATTTAATACAACTCAAATATGTTGAGGGCATCTATTAAGAATTTACAGTTATGCTTTTTTTTTTTTTTTTGGTCCAATTGAATAATGCTTTAGCTAATATCTGGTAAATATCAATTGTGACAATAACAAGCATGCCTATGATCTTTTTGCTTTTTCTTTCTTTCATTTTTTTTTTTTTAAAAAAAATTCTTCTTTTTTTTTTCTTCTAACTAATAATAAGCTTAAGTGGTTAACGATGAAGCAACCGGCAAGGGATTAGGAAAAATAAATCTCAAAACCTCTATTATATATAATGTAAAGGTGCTAATTATCTAATTAATTAAAGAATTAGTTAGTTCTCAATTAATTTTGGAGTCAATCAAGTTCGAAGTACTCGAGTTCATATTTAATGCAGTCCAACACATAAAGGCACGCGTAAGGGTTGATTTGATTTTTAGCATTTTATTCATCTAATTATGATGCTAAATTTAATTAGTGTTTGTTTTTGTATTTTGTTATGAGTTGAGGGACTATGAGAGCAATTTTAGTTAGAAATAGAGTTTTCTTTCAATTCTTGATTCCATCTCGATATTTTATAGAATCAATGAGTTTGTGATCACGTATCCATCAATTTTATCATGCTTTTCGTGCATCGATATTTTAATAATTTAACATAAAAAGAGTTTGAACATAATCGAATCAATAAAATAACTCAGAAGTGAAAATAGATAAATTAAATGTTATGTTTTACTATTAATTTATGAAATTGAATGTGATTGTAAGTTAGCTAACAATACACGAACTTGAGTAGACGTAACAATTAAGGACTAGTATAGATGTTGTGACATAATAGACCAATTAGTCTATGTTCAATGGTTACAATTACTCAAGATAGAAAACGTATTAAATACGGAAATCAACCATTCCCCGACGAAAAAAACTAATCAAGTAAAGTACGATCATGAACCCTAATTCTCAAACATAATTTCTGATTGGAGTACAATTGTACCCTAGAGAATAAAATTGTGCAAACCACAAGATGATGATGATGATCGTGCATTCTGATGATGCCATGATGATCATCTTACAAGATTGTACCATATGGTGCACATGCGAACTCATCAGACCATTCAATATTTTGATATGATGAAAAGGGCTTTTAATTAATTATATGTGGTCCAAAAATTGATTTTTTTAAAAAAAATAAAAATTGATTGAATTATGGACCATACTTTTTTCAAAGGGCTCAATGAGTCAACGTCGGATCGGATGGTTGGGGAATGTTATTTGTCAATCATGATTCTAATATTCTTTCATACAAGACTATTCCAAATATAATCATTATCATTATTTGGGAATTTATTTTATTTTATTTTATACATGATATGAGTCACGCGATTATATTTTTAATTATAAGTGATAATTAAAAAGGGTCAATGATGTATAAAGAAAAATAATTTAAATAATTATAATTGATAATTAAAATGTTATGAGATTTTACTCTTAACACATCCTTTAAGATGGTGACTAATGTGACAAAATTAATGTTAGAATCCAACTGTTAGTCTCAGTTTTATATCGATCAAATTATTGACACATATTAAACTCTGGTGTTCCATCTTAAGTCCATGTTTGGTCCTCATTTTTATAATTTATTTTTTCTCAACTTATTTTCAATCATCTATTTTATGGAATCCATAATGGTAATCAAATTTTCAATCACACATTTTAGCAACATTTATCAAAATTTACTATTTTTTAGCTAAACCAAACATGAGTAAATCTTAAAATATAGTTTATAATAATCACTAAGAATAAAAATTAAATAAATTATGCAATCACAGATTCACAATATTAAAGACATAATCAGAAAAAAAATGGGAAAAAAATATGGAGAACTTTCCATATATAAAAAAGGTGAAACCTAATATACTTAGTTTAGGGGACTAATTAAAGTAATGTAATTTCCTGTACCTTCTACACAAAATTATGTAGTCCATACAATCCAGCAAGAATTTATTTCCAAAATAATAAAAATGTTGTTGGACCAATTATAGCTGGCATTGTTTAGCCCATTAGAAAATGACATTTTTGCGATGTCGAATTCAACTCGACAATTGGGTTTCTTTGATGACTCGATTGGATTGAGATTCATGGAGAAGAAAAAAAAAAAAAAAAGCTACTCTTTTTTTTTTATTATTTTTTGTTGTTTTCCTTTCTTATTTCATAGGGACTTGAGCTAGATAACAGTTGAATTTTATTGCTTTAATATTTTGTCAGAAACTTTAATTTTTGTCATTTAGCTGTTAGAATTTATAATTTATTTCATAGGATTTTACTTCTTCACTCACACGTAGGGTTTCGTTATTTGTTTAATAGTTCTTGATATTTATTAGTCGAATCTCGAAATTTTATTAGAAGTAACGAGTTTAGATCACATGTTCATCTCGTGTCATGTTTTTTGCTCTATCAATTTACTATTAGAGGTCAAGTATGTCATGAGATCGTGAAGCATAATGACAAAAGTGATGTTATGTATACTATTTCGTCATTCTCGAACTTAAAGGACAAACGAGGATGATATATCTATAATGTAAATTGTTTCTCGTTGGAAATGAGTTAGCAACAAGTGTTGTACCTCTCTTATTATATTTTGACGTAGCTGTATTTATTTGAGATATTAGGTACAGAATTCACTAAAATAGTAGCTATCTCTTTCATTTTACGTGGAGAGGAGAATTCAACTAATGCCGAAGATATTGAACAAATCTTGTTTGGTATTGGACAAATGTCGACTGAGATGGTTGTCACTCTTGCATATCATTTTGTAGACATATTCTTAGAGAATTTGTCAATGATACTGGTTAAATCACCCTCTATAGTTCAGAATCATTTTTTTCTGAAAGAAGAAGAAGGAAAAAAAATGGAATCTTGATTAATCTGTTTAATATTAAAGTTGTTTTGAACATTTTAAACAAGTCAAGTTTAAAGTTCGAACACATTCATCGATTCATACAACAATTAATCTTATATATATTCGACTAAACAAGGGAGATAAAGTTCAAAAAATATGAACAAAATAAAAAAAAAAAGTAATTGTTGATGAACAAAAAGTTGAGGGAGAAGAGGGGAATATGCTTGCTTGTTTATGCAACTTCCAACAATGGCCCGCCAAACTCCAATTTTTTGGGGTGGAAAGGCTTTTATAACATGGCTTGAAAACACCAAGACATGCATCCGCGTGTGTATGCATGAAAATGACCCTTCATCATTGGTATCAACTCGCCCCCTACCTTTTTAATCCCAATTCAACGCACGCCATAGTTGGATTTGTAGAATCTAATTATACAATCAACTTTTTCTTCGACCGGTTCGATGTGAAAAGTTAGTACATGTATCAAAGCTAGATAGTAGAGCATCTTCAATGTATTTTATGGATTGTTATCTCGTGGTATAAAATTTGAAATATTTTCAATACATGTGATGTTTAAAAATAGACACTCGAGGCCCAAAATAGTCGGTCTACAGATTGCTATCTTGGTATTTTTTATTTTCTTAAAATAAAAACAAAATCATGTCTAAATCTTTGGAAAGAAAATACAAAATTGTTTGACTCACTATTTGTCTAACAAAGTTTCTGAATCTAGACGAACCTCTAAGCATTGTCTATCTTTTCTTAGTCATATTAGCTTGACGAAGATCTTATCCATGATTGCATTAGAGATTCTCTTAAACCAAGCCAGTTTCCATTATAATCTTCTTCGATCCAGTGAACTATATTCATGCCCTTCTAAAAGGTACATCATCCGTCCCCTCAGTCTATGCGTGTACAAGTTTAAGGGACCGCCACTTTTTCCTGACGTCCATTCCCTTTTTCTTGATCATAATTTCCCCTTCCTTCCTGCAAACTCGAGAATTTGTTCACCTGCTGCATTACACTAGATTCTTTATAAAGTGAAACCCACTAATTCTTTCACCTCCAGTGTGTGCTTGTATGTGTTAATTTGCATGAGCCATCCATCAGAAGAGACCTGTTAAGGCAGTAAGCGGTGGTGGAGGAGTGGAATATCTATCTTGGTCAGTGACTACTTTTTGCTTTATTTCTCAATATTGAAGATACTTATCTCTCTATATCTACTCACTTTGATTTGGTGCTTTATCCTTTCAGAGGAAACTGCCATTGGGCACACAATAGAGAAAAAGCTCCCCATTGCTTTTTGTTCATAGATAGAGACGCGTCTCTGTTACTACATATATACCACTCTGAAAAATAGGATCTCAAGTATCTTTTACACTAAGTGATCTGTGATCATTACCAAATCTTACCAATGAATCTTCTCAGCTTGTACAGAATTGTCTTTCGGAGGCGATAAATAGTTTCTAGAGCCCTCAATCTCTAACAGTTTAAATTTTTAAACAATGTGGTAAACATGGTATCACCGCTCTCTAGAATGCATGAATCCCGTCTACACTCGATGGGTGTTACGAAAACAAAACTTAAATAAACAAATAACTAGTTTTTCAAAGAGTTTCAAGTGTTAAGATGGGGGGATTAATATGACATGAGAAAAGTCAAAAGTCCGGTATTCAAGAGTGTCAATCTACCAAAACATACCAATGAATATTCTCCATGTGTAACACGAGTATCTTTTCACGAGAAAAATTGGTTTTTGAGTAGTTTAAGCTTTTCGATGACGCAATGTATATAGTATCGGGGCAAAGAAAAGGTGAATAAAATTAAAATATTTTTCAAATAATTATATAGTCTAAGATTTTAGATGGGTGGTGTAAAGTAGCAACGAATAATAATAGTGCATGTAACATGTGGCCTCCACTTGAGGAACATATTTAAAATAAATAGGTATGTTCTATCTTTAACGATTTTAGAAAAGTGGTTCGACATCAAGAATCAGAAGAACTACTACTAGCTATTAATTTTCTTTCTAGGATTGCATGTCACATAAGTTTCTAATTTCATGAAAACTTCAACCCATTTGAACTCCGTTGCCATTTCAACAATTAGGGTATTGTTTGTTTATCAAAGGGTATATGAATCTTCCGTGGATTCCAAAGATTATTTCATTTTTAAGAGTGCATAATTCATAGCTGCCATTTTTCATCTTCTTTTCTTGTTTGGTCTTTTTCAGACAATAGCCATAGAAGAACACGCCCACTAACTTCAGCTATGGAATTTATGCATGTCTAAGTTAGATTCACATGCCATGCACTCTCTCTCTCTCCCCCCTCCCTCCCTCCCTCCCTCTCGACAGCTAGTTTTCCATTAACAGTACATTAAGTTTTCCTATTTGTGATTTGATTAGCATTTTACCAATTTTGGGAGATTTTCGGCTTTATTTTGCACTTTGAACCAATTTTTAGCCGATAAATGTCTCCTTGGTCTAGGGAATTGTTGTGATTTGGACTTTGGAGTATAAGTGTGCTCATGAGATTATTATTATTATTATTATTATTATTATTATTATTATTATTATTATTATTCTTAAGTTGACCTGGGTTATATCATTTCTGCTTTCTATGAAGAAAGACTGTTAATTAAGATCCCTAGAGATAATATTCTTCATCACCAGGAAAGCATAAATAAATGTCGAAATTCCTCTCTCGAACGATCCTTTTTTTGCGGTGGGGTTCTCGTGCTGGGTAGTAAGGGTTAGAGAAAAGTATTGACTCATTCATGAAGTTAGGGTTCATACATTAAAAATGTGATGGAATAATGTTAAGTTTTGCAACAATTAAGAAAAATGGCTAATTTTATTTTATTTTATTTTTTTTTCAATTTGCTACTCCTCACTCATGCCTAGGCAGGATGTTTGATATTGCTTCTATCTTAATATTTGTTAGGTTTTGTGATAAAAATTCTATATGATTTAGAAGTTTGTTGTATGAAGGAAGTTTGTTTAATCTTGATTTAAAAGATTTGGTTGATTGGATTTCATATGATTTGGGATTTGGTTGATTGGAG
>CAIGRP010118487.1:0-10946 GCA_903798385.1 Fraxinus cuspidata
CTCCAAAGCTGTGAAGATGTTCTCCCTTATGCTGAAGAACTTCAATTTCCCAAAAAGTTTATCGACTCTTTGGCTGCCAAAGCGTGCACTGACCCAAATCTATTTGGTTGGCCTGTCATGGAGCATGGGGGCCCCATGCAGAGTCCCGGAGGAAGTGTGTTGTGGAATGGAATCAGCACAGGTGCTCGACCAAAAAATTCAAGTTCTGATTGGTGGTATGAGGACGCATCAACTTTAAGTTTACCCCTATACAAAAGGTTGATTTCTGCCATGGAATCTCGAGGGTTAAAACAGGAAATAATTGCTGGCTCCCTGAACTTTTATGCAAGAAAGTACATACCAGGGTTAAACCGTAGACAGGGTTCCAGTGAATCCAGTCACCGTCTTGCACCAGTGGGTTTGGGAATCTCACTGTCAGAAGAGGATCAGAAGCTTTTGATTGAAGAGATTGATCACTTACTTCCCATTCAGAAGGGTCTAGTCCCAACAAAATTTTTATTTGGCCTTCTTAGAACGGCCAAGATTCTTCGAGCAAATCCTTCTTGCATATCGAACTTAGAGAAGAGGATAGGAATGCAACTTGATCAGGCAACTCTTGAGGATCTATTGATGCCTAATTTTTCTTATTCCATGGAGACTCTATATGATGTGGACTGCGTCCAGAGGATTCTTGACCATTTCTTGGTCATGGATCAGGTGGTTGGCAGTGCATCCCCAGGTTCAGTTGATGATGCACAACTAATGGGATCACCATCACTGACACCGATCACGATGGTAGCCAAGCTAATTGATGGGTACCTTGCGGAGGTTGCCCCAGATGTTAATCTAAAGCTCCCCAAGTTTCAGTCCCTTGCTGCTGCTGTTCCTGAGTATGCACGACCCTTGGATGATGGCCTTTATCGTGCAATAGACATTTATCTCAAGGTAAACTTGTCAATTTCTTTAGGAAAATTCCAGCATCGGTATCTGGTTTATTATCTGATTAGCAAATTGGTCCTCAACCTTTCTTTATGGTTGTACACTCAATCTGAATGATAAAATGTGTCAAAATCTCCATTAAATCGTCATGTGGTCCTCTTGGAAACATGCGTACTTCAAATTTCCAGGCACCAACGTTAGTTGGGAAATGAAATATGTGTAGGCTACATGACGAGGTAATGGAGATTTGTAAGGTTCCCCGCTGTTTGGATTGATTTTGTGCAACTATAAAGTTGAGGACCAACTTGCTACTAGGACAATAGGTTGGAGACTAACGGTGCAATTTTCCCATTACTTTATTTGGGGTTTGGGTGAGAGTTTTTTTCGTTTTTTACCATTAACCTTGAATAGATTATGAACTTTTTTACTGTTTTTGTATCTGCAGTCTCATCCATGGTTGGCAGAGTCAGATAGAGAACAACTCTGCAGGCTGATGGACTGCCAAAAACTATCTTTGGAAGCATGTACCCATGCAGCGCAGAATGAGAGGCTGCCATTGAGAATAATAGTCCAAGTCCTCTTCTTTGAGCAGCTCCAATTGAGAACTTCGATTGCTGGTTGCTTGTTGGTCTCGGACAATCTTGATGGGTCAAGACAGTTAAGAAGTGGCTTGATAGGCCAGAACGATGGAGTTTGGGCCACAGCTGCACGGGAAAACCAGGTCTTGAAAGTCGGAATGGATAACATGAGGATGAGGGTTTCCGAGCTTGAAAAAGAGTGTTCCAACATGAGGCAAGAGATTGAGAAGTTGGGTCGAGTAAAAGGACCGAGCACATGGGGAAATGTCTCCAAAAAGTTTGGCTTTAGACTTAAGTCTCAAATGTGCAGTGCTCAAGAGGGATCTGTCAGTAAGCAGAACAATCCAAGTGTGCAAAGTGAGAAGTCGAAAAATCAACACAGTGGAAAGCACAAGAAAAATATATCTTCCGATGAATAACGACTCTTCATCTTTTATTTTTTCAACTTTTATTTGTCGAATTCTGTTTTTAGTTCAGGACTGGAAATTACGTTTCCTTGTTTGTGTTATACTAGTCTGTTTTCATTCATCTTCTCGGTATCTCAGCTTGTAAAATAAGTAGACTGCACTTGTAATTGTGTACTTTTATGAAACTCGTGACAGTTTAAGAGTACGTCCGGGAAATTTCTTCCCAGCTAGACTTTTCTTCCTTTACTGTGATCATTTAGCAACTGTTTGATGCCCCTTATTTCATTAAAATGTGTTTTATAATGGAGAATGCGTTGTTAAAAAATTAAGAAATATTTTGGGTTAATGTACAAAATATTTTATTGTAAGAATGTGTTGTTGAAAATAAGTGTTCAAGTAATGGAAATCAAACAAGGGCATAATATTTAAGCTCTTTACGACCAGTACCGTACAACTTCAAGTAGGCTCGTCCATTTTCTTAGTAACGATAACAGGCCAATTTATGTGTTCTTAGTAAGCTCTATTGTGTACTTGCATATTTGAGAATCTCGAGTGATAACTTAGTAAAGATATATATTTAACTCTATTTAAATTAAATTTCACCTTCGTTCACGCATACTTTTGTTGTGAGTCTTCGATTATCATTTTTCATGGTTTGCAAGGATGTAAACCACAGTAAATAACCTTGTAGGTATTTTATTGGTGGAAGTTTACAAGAGGAATTTTTGGTTAAAGTCAAATACTCCATATCTGACAAAAAATTAAGGTTCTCATCTAATAAAATAATTACTATTCATAAATGATTTATACAAGCAATACATGTTTGGTACAAATTAGAAACTGACATTAATTTCAAGTCAAAGTCAACAATTAATTTTAACCACACATTTCATGAAACCCACAACTTTAACCATATTTCATCAATTTTTATCAAAATCTACTAAAAATCTGATTCTAATCTACCACAAACAAAGGCCTAATTGTATCTTCTCAACATATAAAATTAATATTTGTACGAGTCTTAATAATTTTTCAGAATAACTTGCAACACACGTTGACTACAACTAATTAATTAAAAATGAGGGGAAAACAATAATGATTGTAGAAAAATAAAATAAAGAGAAGAAGTAAAGATCAGATGCCCTTAGATCAAGTAATACCTCAAAAATATGAACAATATTAAAGATATAAAAATGTTAAAATACTAGCTACCTACGGACCAAATACACTACAAAGAAAATAAGGGAATAATACATAATTACAAAGGTTTAAAGATCATTTTCAAAAATGAGAAACACGTGAAAAAGTTTCAAAAATTAGATGGTTAGGTCAAAATCACGACAATAGGTCAAAAGTCACAATAACACACAATTATGATCACAATTACAAATAGTTCAAAGCCACAGTCACAAAAACATAAATTGCGGTTGACAATTATATAAACCACAATCAATAACCTTACAAGTATTTTATTGGTGGAAGTTCACAAGAGGAATTTTGTTGCCTACAACAAATATTTTTTTGTTAAATTCAAACAAAAAATGAAAGTTCTCATCTAATAAAATTATTACTATTCATAAATGATTTATAGAAGCAATATAACATCTAATAGTATTTACTCAACATCTAAAATTAATATTTGTATGAGTCTTAATAAATTTTCAGAATAACGTGTAACACACGTGACTACAACCAGTTAATTAAAAAAGGAGGGAAAAATAAAATAAAGAGAAAAATAAAGATCTCTTAAAGATGCCCTTAGTACATCAAATAATACCTCAAATTAAAGACATAAAAAATGTTTAAATATTAGTTATCTACGTATCAGACACACTATAAAGAAAATAAGGAAAGAATTCATAATTACAAGGGTTTAAAGATACATTTAAAAAACAACAAACATGCGAAAAGCTTCAAAAATCAAGCGATGAGGTCAATGTCACAATAACACAAAATTACGATCACAACTACGAATCGCAAAGACTAAGTCACAAAGATATAAATTATGAGTCACAATTACAAATTTAGTTGCAATCATACTTTTTTTACGTTACATGTTATTTGCTAGTCACAAATTATCTATTTTATAAATACAACATTTATTGATAACAGATTAATCATTTTATTGGATACAATCACTCAAATAATTGATTACAATCCAATCCTACCCCACCCAACCAATCAACGTTGTGCCACCTCACCACTACCAACAATTACTACTTGCAAGCCACCAACAAAAACCACTAAGCAGATTGGAATAGATAGAGGAGGTAGAAATCATCCCAAAACCATCGCAGCACTCATCGACATTGTGTGTGGCAATAATAAGTGTCGTAGTGGTCTCATCGTTGTTGCATGGTTGGTGGTCTCTCGTTGCGATTCTTGTGATGTCTCCTTACGATGGTTAGTTTCAGTGAAGGTGACCAATTGGTAGTGATGACGACGGAATAGAGAGAAAGAAGAAAGAGAATGAAATGAATGAATGGTGGTCATAGATTTTTGAATGAGTGGGGGGAGGGGTGAGGTGGAATGGGGTGCACCTGATTTTCGAAAGAAAAATATTTGCACTTGATTTTTGAAATAAAAAGTTAAAAATTGGTGTAAATATATATGCGCTAAACGAAATTGAAAGAGCCCATACAATTTATCCATGCGAGCATTTAGGCTTCCGGTTTTGTCTCGGATACTAGGAGCCCAACCCACACATTAGCAACTAGGCCCACCTTAATTTGCTAATTCTTCTGTATTATTCAGTCCAATTTCCTTCAGTTTTTTGAACCCGTCTGTATATACTCCGTTTATTTTCCGTTAAAGCCCACACATCCAGATACGTGAAATTCACGCGCACGCTTTCGGTTATATAGGTACACAAGAGAGTAGCACTTCATAAAAGAAGCCCCTTCACATTTTCCTCTTTTCTTTTCTTTCTTTTCAAGGACTATCATTTCCTCAACAATTCATATTGAAAAATCGTTTCAATTATTCAATCTTCTCATTTGAATAGTCAGAGATTGTTTGGATCTAAATTCTCTCTTCTTCTACTTAATCTCTCGCATCACAGATATATGCTTAGATCCAATTGATTGATTGATTTGAATCAATGCAATGGTGAGTAATAACAGCAATGGAGAAGAAATAGAAAGTTCGGATGAAAATGAGATTTCGTCTGGCAGGGGTGTGGGAGGACGCAAGTATAGACCGGTATTTGCTCATGACCACGACCGAGCTGTGCTTGAGATGTCGTCAATCGATCCTGGTGATGCATCTTCGTCGTCTTCGTTACCTGTTCGGAACGATCTCAAGTAACTTTATCTCCTCTTTCGTCATTTCTCTTCTGTTTGAATGTTTGCTTATGATTTCATTAAGGCATTTTAACGAACAGATATGCTACGACAGAATTGAATGCTAGTACGTTATGTATTTAATTGTTTGTGAAGCGAGTATTTTGGAACAACTACAACAATTTTGGTGCAGAGAACAACTTTTTGTGTATCTAAGTTTAAAGAACTTGTGCTTTTCTCGGGCATTATAACTGAATTCTTTGTTTTTATGGAGTGAAAGAGAATTATGTGTTACCCCTTTGAAGCATAGTAGCATCTGAATCCTGTAAAGCTTTCTGGTTCAATGAGAAAAAGTCTGGGAAGATAAAAATTATGAAGCACCAAAATTGTAGACTGTTGCAGAAAATGATATAATTGTGGTGTGAGATTTACGATTGGAGAATGAGAAAATTTTATCGCCTTTCACTTATATCACTTTGATTTTAAAATAACACAGCGTTCATCTGTAGCCACACGGGATTGGCCATCTTAGTGCATCATCTAATTATCTTACCATGCTTGCTGCCTCCAGTACCAAAAAAATTGAGAAATTTGTTAGACAGATGCAAGAATAATGACAGGCTCTCCAGTAATAGCAATTAGTCTTGTCATGATTCCTGTGCAAATGGACAGTGCTTGAAAAGATTACAATGTATCTCATTACTATGCTGTTACATGAAACAAATATGTAGGGACAAGGCATTTTGAGGTCCACTCCTTTGTAATAATTTATTTTATTTATCTTTTAGAACAAATTCAAATCATCTACCATTTATACTAAACTACACCAAAAAAAAAATAAAAAAATAAAAAAATAAAAAAACAAAATTCTGTGATCAAAGCATAATACTTTCGTTTTCTGTAATTATAATATTTAGGCATTCCACTTATCAGTTGAACTCACGAATAGGTTCCTTGATGACCGACTGGCATGTATATTTATGCCTTGTTTATAGATGATATAGAACATTGTTTCACAGTACTTTTCATACAATGGTCTTAGAGTAATCCTTAAAATATTCTCTGTTCTGTATTCTTCCTGCCTCTTATAGCTTTCATAATTTGTAAAGTTTCTTGAAACTTGATGTATCTATGATAGCTGTCCTGGTATACTTTCTCAGATTGGTTATACTTCCTGGTGCTTATTTGAAATTTTGGTTGGAAAGTAAGTCCTTGCTCAATTTATCAATTTCTTTTTCCATTGCTACTGACCCAAGTGCATTTGTAGAAAAATTAAAGTGGGCACGCAGCCAGTTATGACTTCTGAAGGAAAAGATGGAGCACCGCCGAATCATGATGGTGTTAATGGCGCTCAGACCGAGTCCAAGTTGGAATTATTTGGCTTTGACTCCCTTGTAAACATTTTAGGGCTTAAAAGGTGAGCGTACTTAGCCTCCATTTGAGCCCCTTTTTTTGAGAATAGATTTTGTAAAAACTGATTTTATTTATTTATTATTTATTGGAGAATGTGTGGTTAGAAAGTAGAAAAAGTTGCAAAATTATTTTATTGGGAGAATATGTGCTTGAAAATGAGTTTGGAGAAAAATGAGTTTTAGAGAGGGGCTCAAACTAGGGCTTAATTATTTTCTTGAATATCAAAATTCACCTTTTCCAAGCTGAAAAAAATGAAAATCGTAGGTCATATTACACATAATGTTCGTATCCATTTTAGTTATTATCGTTTGTTACCTTTATTGAAATTCAGAGGAGATATGAATGTTCATGTTCTTCGGCGATTTTTTTTGAACAATATTTTACTCGAAGAGTTTCATTATTTATTGTCTGAATGTTTAGTGTTTTGATAAATGTTCACGTTTCAGCATGACAGGTGATCAGATTCCTGCACCTTCAAGTCTTAGAGATGGAGAAGATGCAACTATTCCTCCGGGACGTCCCAAGGTACCAATAAATATTTTCTTTCGTTCAATCTTCCTTTAGCTTGTACCTCTTATATGATTGTTATCTAATGGTTGATGTGCTTGCTGATTAATATTTTTATACTGGTCCCAAGTTTTTAGTTGTTTTAGTACAATAGTCTAAAAATTAATGATTTTGGGAGGAAATATTATCAATTACTCATGTTATCTCAAACTTTTGTGGACAATTTTTCCTTGTATGCAAAATGGACTTGGGCAACTAATTTAGCACTTCTTCCTCTTCTGGTTCACTTTTGAACTTTTGCTATATTATGTGTTCAAAAGAATCACAGTTATCGGTTAAGAGCTTGCATGTGGCACTTATTAATTTTGTCTTCAAAGTGTATTTTGATTCCTTTATGATGTCCTCTGATGAATTATTCTTGCAGACCACAGGCATCAAATCTGGAACAATGATGGGGGTGTTCGTGCCTTGCTTGCAAAACATATTGGGAATCATCTACTATATCAGATTTACGTGGTAAGTTTTACAGTGCTAGATATTTATGCTAACTGCTATTTAAAATTCCTCTCACAGTTCACCCAAATATAGAAGTACGTTGTTTTCATCTGTCAATAATGTGTTCATATTCAGGCATGAAATTGAGAATGTTGTCTCATTTACAGTTTTGTAGGTTCTGGGAAAGATATTTGCGGAGACTTTATGATTTGCCTACAACATAGGACATCTATAGGCACCCTATCACTGATGCAATGAATGTTAAACAAATCTCAAACTACTTAACCTAGCCCCTTGTTTTCTAGAATTGATAACATGATGCCCGGTCTCATGGCCTAGCCTCCCTATAGTTGCATTGCCTCTTCCACACACATTGAGTTTGAAATAGATGCTTCAATCTTTTAGCCATCGTGTCTTTAAAATGGAAATAAATCACTTGATCAAGCGTAACACTTGGCAGGCTCATGTATGCTTATGGATTTTGAAATATAAGATATAGATGTAATGGCAGCAAAATAGATTTATTTATGTATATGTTCAATTAAGCTGAGGAATTTAATGAATTAAAAAAAAAATGAAGAATATACACAAGCAATTTCACATTATAAAAACTAAAATGAGCTTTATTTGATGGAAGATAAAGAACTCCAAGAGGTGGCATATCTGGTTCTTGTAGCAAAACATCAATTAGATCACAGTGCAAACTGGATTTCTAGAGAAAACATTGAAGTATTTTGATGTGGCATTACTTGAATATAATATTGGATGACTTTGTTCAGCATGTCACTTGGTATTTTCCAAGTATTCATTTTGGATTTGCTAATCTAACCTATACCTCAAAGTTTCAATTGTCCATCATAGTTCCATTTTTCCTCCTTTCGGATGCCTATGTTCTTATTTGTTCTTAGTGAGAAGATGTTAATTGCAGCCTATGTGGGTGTATTAAGTGGTTGTTTGTCTGCTCGTGCATGAGAGAAAGATTTGGAGTTTGGTTTAAGAAAAGGAGTTGGAATAATTTTGTATTTTCCTGCATGCTGTTAGACTATGGATGAATCTTTCATTATATCACACATTTCACTATGTTTAAAGTGTTAGTGGATACCTTGTTGTCCTTCATCTTCAAGTTGAAGATGAAGTCTTATAAAGTATCTTAGTGAACCGAGATCATAAAACGTACAGGATAAATTTCAATCCTCCAATCTCTTTATATTTGTTCTTTCTTATTTGAAGTGTAAGCCGTTTATTAATTTTAGTGTTTATTCCATGCAATATATTCCAAAACATTCTTATTCTGATTCATATGGTATTATGAAAACTGTAGGATTGTAGGTATGGGTGGGATAGGTGAGTCCTTGTTGCTCGTTGCCTTCTGTGGTTCATGTACTTTCCTTACAACAATATCTTTGAGTGCAATTGCAACTAATGGCGCAATGAAGGTATGACCTTTATGGTTTTTTGACATTTGTTATGATGCTGTTTACTTCTTCAGTTAATGATAAACTGTAAGATATGGGTGTATTTTGCCACTTATGTATAGTTCAGTAAATGAATTGATTTTAACACATTTTCAATCTATCTGCTGTAATCTAGGGTGGGGGACCTTATTACCTAATTGGTCGTGCCTTAGGTCCAGAGGTTGGAGTTAGCATTGGGCTTTGCTTTTTCCTTGGAAATGCTGTTGCTGGTGCCCTGTGAGTGTGTATTTGTGATAATTTTATATTGAAGTAGGTGCATGATATGAGATGGAGATAAACAAGGGGCTGACTGTTTTTCTTTTTCCGGGTTCTATAGTGCCACACAAGAAATATTTCGTTCCTAACATTTTTATGCTTTCAATTTCCTTGTGATGCAGTTATGTGTTGGGAGCTGTGGAGACCTTCCTGAATGCTGTGCCAAGTGCAGGACTTTTTAGAGGTAATTTCTGGGGGAATATCGTAGATTTGGTGTTTGAATCGTATGATTAAGTGTACAGAATTTATCAGACAGAATTTATCAGAAAGCTTTTCATTTGACCTCTCTAAATATTCTTGACGTATCTTGAGCTTTTTTTTTTGTGTAAATATGAACTTTTAATATTTCCATGCACCTAATATGAAAAGACAAACAAAAAGAATGAGCAAAAACTCCATGTAATGCCTATTTTCATTGGTTCGAGTGGGGGATTAGCTCCTTGGCTGGGTTTGGCTGTGAGGGGGTGTCTTCCAAGAACCAATATGACCTAATGAGGCAGGTCCTCTTTTGGGTACCTCAATATTTTTTCAAGGGTTTGATGGGGGTAGCCAGTACCTGCACTCAAATTAATACTATGTTTAGTGCTCTCTCTCTCTCTCTCTCACACACACACATATATGTGTGTGTGTGTGTGTGTATCCATCCATCCATCCATCCATCCTTTATATAACCTTCTGGCTGTTGAGGATTAGTTTTTCGTATTCATGGACTACTTTGGATGCATGTTAGCAATCTTCAAATTCATGGTTATCAGGCACCCACCACCATAAAGCTTTGCCTAATTGAGGTTAAAATGCTATATGGTATCCAACATGTGGGGCAGCTTTAATTAGGTTTGAGTTAGAGTAGTGGTGGTTTTGTGATTAGTCGATTGTTGCAATTTATCCTTGCTTTTACTCACTCTGTAAGAATATGATGGAGTTGCCAGTAGCTGTTTTTGATTACTGGTTACATTAACTCATTTAAAGCGTTACGAATTTATTCTCCAAAATTTGATTGTGTTGCTCATCGATGCAGAGACGGTCACAAAAGTAAATGGGACAGCTGTTGCGGAGCCCATTACAGCTCCGAGTTTACATGACTTGCAAATTTATGGGATTATTGTGACCATCATCTTGTGTTTCATAGTCTTTGGTGGCGTAAAAATGATAAATCGAGTTGCACCAGCCTTTCTCATACCTGTTCTATTCTCGTTGGTCTGCATATTTATGGGGATACTTTTGGCAAGGAAGGATAAACCTGCAGGTTTTTATTATTTCTGCCTGCTGTTTTTTTTTTTTCTAACCACTTGTCTTAGAATAATGTCCAGATTAATGGTTGCTGGTTTGCTGCATTCTCTAAATTATATAACTCCTGCAAGAGAGGCGTGAAGTTGCTTTGCCTGCCTTTAAATTGAAAAATGGCTGAAAATCTTCCTGCTAAAAACTAAAGAAATAGATTACTAGAGAAAGTGTCATCTCCCTATTAAATACTTGAGGAGATTAGGTATCTTTTATTTTGTCTTATCTTCAGATTTTACAATGATATGCGACATAAAATGGATATTATTGTGGTTTCTCGTTCTATGCAGTTGAGAATTTTATTTGCCATTCTTGATGTAGTACATAATCATGATT
>CAIGRP010118492.1:0-13483 GCA_903798385.1 Fraxinus cuspidata
TAAAAAAGAAGAAAAAGTTATTGATGTGATGAAAAATATTATTTTATTGAAGAATATATGGTTGAAAATAAGTAGAAAAATGAGAATGAAAAAAATAATGTGTACCAAACAGGGAGCTTACATTAATTTGATCTACCTTCTGCAATGGTGAGATATCGAGCTTTCCTCTATCTTAGGGCAACTCCAACACTTGCACCAAATCCCCATTTTGCACCACATATTTGGTGTAATCTCACTCCAACTAAACACCAAAATTTGCACCAAAATAGTTAATGTCCTCTTTACCCTTCTTTTCCATTTTGCACCAACTTTTGTTATTAGTATTTTTGTCGCTTTCTTGTTATACAACCAATTTTAATTTTTAATTATTATTATTATTTAATATTTTCTTAGCTCTGGTTTTTTTCTATTAATTGTTCTTCATTCATTAAATTTATCACTGAATTCAATATTTTTGTTAATGTAACATAATTATTTATTTAATAATTTATGTATTAGTAAATTAAATAAACAAATAAATTTTTCGTATAAAATTATTATGAACGAAACAAACGAAGAAAATAATTATATACTATTTATTTGGTGTAACTTTTAGTTTAATGGGTTGGAGATGATTTTCAATTTGGTGCAAAATTTAGTGTAAAATGATTCTTTTGAATGGAGTTTAAAACCATGTGGGTTGGAGATGGCCTTACATACCATATACTCTTAATTTTTTAAATTTTTGGACGAAAAAAATTTGAAGTAATTTGATATCAGCTAGATGACATAAATAAAAAAATTCATCGATCCATTGCAATCTATTGATAAATGAGAATATCTAAATATTTACGATGAAAAGCAAACCAAAGGTTCTGTAATTAATGATCGAAGTGCATTAAAAATCAAATAGCAATGCCAAGATTAAGAAGGAATTGGTAATTTAGGAAGCTAAGAATTCTACATGGAACTCACTTTCTTTATTACAGTAATGAAGTTTAAAAATTGATAATGTTTACTTCCTTATTTATTATAATTCGTTTTCTTTTGCCTGCCTATTTATAAATAATTTTCCAAATACAGTGTTATGGATTTAATATATATTTTAAATCATTTAGGAAGAAAGAATGGAAAAATGTATAATATGCATTTCATTTGAACTTACCATCTTTCACAATCATAATATGCTACAACTGATGAAAAATAAATAAATTAATTTATTCAAAATATATTTAAAATTTTAGATAAGGCCATCTCCAACCATTATGCCAAGCGAACAATATTTCTTTTTATTTTCTTATTTTTAAGTTCTCAAAAATTAATTTATTTTTAAAATTATTTAATTAAATGTGAACTACTAGTAAAATTATCAAAATAAAATTTTCATTTAATTAACTTAAATATTGTATTTATTTATAATTTTTTTAAAAAAAATATTACTCTTAATATCAAAAGTAAAAATATAATAAAGTTAAATAATAATAATCAAATTAAAATATAACATTATTTTATAAAATGATACAATGAGAATTAAACTTTGTCGTAGTATAAAATGAAGGACAAAATAGAAATTATGAAAAACGCTAAAAATCATATTTCGCCAAATTGGTATAAAAATCTGGTGTATTTTTGAAATGAGTTTTTGCACCAAATTGATATTTTTACACTAATTTGGCGTATGATTTTGGAAATGGAGCTTAAATTATTTTGCCATTGGGCCGTTCTTTAGCCCCTGTTTGGTACACATTAAAATTTTCATTTTTCTACTCATTTTCAACCACATATTTTTCAATAAAATAATATTTTTCATCACATCAATAACTTTTTTTTTTAACCACACATTCTCCATCAATCTACTATTCCAGAATTCATTCTTCCAAAATAATGTGGCTCAAACACACCTTTAAGCCTGAAGAAAAGGGTATTATGGTAAATGCACAAAAGCAACTTGTTTTCAACTCTCAAAAACTTACCTCAAATTTTGGTACATGGTTGGAGATGGCCTTACATACCATATACTCTTAATTTTTTAAATTTTGACGAAAAAAATTTGAAGTAATTTGATATCAGCTAGATGACATAAATAAAAAAATTCATCGATCCATTGTAATCTATTGATAAATGAGAATATCTAAATATTTACGATGAAAAGCAAACCAAAGGTTCTGTAATTAATGATCGAAGTGCATTAAAAATCAAATAGCAATGCCAAGATTAAGAAGGAAAAATTGATAATGTTTACTTCCTTATTTATTATAATTCGTTTTCTTTTGCCTGCCTATTTATTAATAATTTTCCAAATTTTCATTTTTCTACTCATTTTCAACCACATATTTTTCAATAAAATAATATTTTTCATCACATCAATAACTTTTTTTTTTTTAACCACACATTCTCCATCAATCTACTATTCCAGAATTCATTCTTCCAAAATAATGTGGCTCAAACACACCTTTAAGCCTGAAGAAAAGGGTATTATGGTAAAATTTTCAACCACACATTTTTCAATAAAATAATATTTTACATCACATCAATAACTTTTCCTTCTTTTTCAACCACACATTCTCCATCAATCTACTATTCCAGAATTCATTCTTCCAAAATAATGTGGCTCAAACACACCTTTAAGCCTGAAGAAAAGGGTATTATGGTAAATGCACAAAAGCAACTTGTTTTCAACTCTCCATAACGTATATCAATGGCCAAAAATTATTCGACGATTTAAAATGCTTTTCATTGGGCTCTTTTTCTCCCCTCCTTTTTCACGCAACCAGCATGATTTTTCGACAGAAATACGGAAATTGTACCACAGAGTACCATCATTTGTTGCTATTGCATTTTTGAAACATTCCAAACATTTCATTTTTACTTGAGCTTTTCTTTTTATTGCAATTTTGATCTCGTTTTCTTACATAATTTTCTTTACTTGCTGCATTATAGAAAAATAAAAACAAGATTTGTTTTGTACCATATTGAAAAGATTTTTTAACTCGAATCAATTCGTTCAACTGCAAAAATCCTATCAGAACATTGACTAACAACATAAGAAATATAAGTTTCGGTTTAGTGTAGATTAAAATCAGATTTTTAGTAAAAATTGATAAAAATTGATAAAATGTATAATTGAAAGGTTGTAGGTCTCGTGAAATATTTTATTAAAAGTAATTATTGACTTTGATTTAAAATCTTAATCAGCTTTCTAATCCACACCAAATATGGACTAAATTGAATCTAATCTCAAATCACATTAAATATTTTCAATCTACTAATGAATATTCCACTTTGGAAAGTTATATGGATGGGTTTGAGTAAAAGGGGCAAACGTGATGATGAACCATCACACATTTTGTATAATTATAATTATTTGATACATAGCATGTCTTGGGGCATAATGAGTTATGGGATCCCATTTAGTAATTAAAATGATTATGAATCCACTAGTTTAGCTTTCTAATTCTGTTCGATTTCATCGTACAAGTTCTAATTTACGAGTATAAATTAGAGTATGTTTGATTCTCGTTAATTGAGAAAAAAATGAGTTCTGAATAGTATTTTTAAAAGAACGTGTGATTAAAAAGTAAAAAAAGTTATTGGTATATATGCAAAATATTTTATTTTGTGAAATTATAGTAAAATATATCGATTATCTCATACAATAAAGGCCAGAGCCTAACAGGGGCGGAATCAAGGGAGGATAACATTATTTTTGCACTGAATTAATACATTTTACACATGAAAAGAATAATTGGACTTGGACTGCTCCTGCCTACGCCATGGAGCCCAGGCTAGAGAACTAGGGGTAGAGTTTGAACCGAACATAGAAATTCAACCAAATTGAATTCGAGCATTATATGATTGAGAGGTTACGAGCCCAACTTAATTTAAATATACGCTAAGAGTTTTTTTAAGTGGGATGACGGAATTGATTTCAATTAATTTCTTTAGAATACGAGGAATGAAGTCAAATTGAAGAACTTGCTTCGAAGATTGACTTTAAGTTCGTGAATCGATTTGAATATTAGTTTCAACTTTCAAGGCTCTCTAACTTGTCACTTGATTTTATATAAAAATTGAGTTGAGATGGGTAATCATTTCTTGTGCGTGGGAAAGAGAGAAGGCTTTGGTGGAAAATGCATTATGCACCATATGTCATAATTATGAAAATCCTCATCATGATAGAATCCTTCTTTTACATAAACCTTTGTTTATGTTCGAAGAACATTCTCCATTTTTATTTTATAGTAAATTAGTAACTTTTTACTTTATATTTCAAGCTTTTACTTTTATTTTTTACGAATTATTCACTCGATCGACAAAAAAACACATTTATCTGTTATTTTGAATAAAGGTGTATCAACATATTTTGAATAACATCTTAATACATAAAAGACATGCTTGTCAATGATCTCGACTATGGTCTTATTTGGGAATGATTTTAAAGTCTTAACTCCTGATTCTCAAATAATTAAAAATTGTTTCATGTGTTCAAAAACTTTTTATAGAATCATCCGCCCTCTCTAGCAAGCATATTTTGAGAAGCAACAAAATTGTAACTCTTCATATTTTAATTTTAGCTTATTCAATTATCTATAATAAAAATACCAATTTTTAACCCTAATTAATCCAATTAATAATTTTTATACTACAAGGATTATTTATAAAAAATGATATTTTATAGATTTTTTTTAATATAACAATAGGGAATATATTGTCTTCAAAAATCATTTAATAACATTATATATCGTGATAAAAGTAAAAATGATTTTTTGAAATAATAATAATAATAACAGCAGCAGCAACAGTAACAACAATAATAATACAATATGATATTGTTATAATCTATGTCTAGTTTAGTAATTGTATACATGTACAATAACAAATCATGTTGTTGATCAAACGATAAGGTGCCAATTTGGAAGCGTGCAACGATTTTGAAATAAAAGTTTATCAAACAATGAAGTGATTCTTTGTGAAGCCGATTCTTCTTACGAATATTGATTCTCTTAAGAGCACATCAATATAAAACCAAGTGTAAGAGCATGATGAGTTTCAACATCTCGTTAGCTAAGAACAAGATAGTTTCGGTTGGATATATTTAAGCAACCTCCAAAGTTCCTATAATCAAGACACGTAGAAGCAACTATTCAGCATGAAAATGATGTACATCGTACATAACACAATCAATTTTATTCATGGTCAACAAATTGAAAGAAAATCAATAGATTTTTTTAGAGAGTGATACGTCATTTCGTGAAGGTATAATATAAAAATAAGGTAAGAGATGTTGCTTTAAATCGGATTTTGATGAATTGGCCTCGACCGTGGGGAGTGGATGTCAAATTATTTCGAGAATTAGGATTATACTCCCCTAAACTTTCAATTAGTATGGTTTTGAGTTCTCAACCTTTAAAATTTAGGTTTTGAATTCTCAACTTATTTAAATTCTCGAATCTAAGTCCTCACATAACAAAAGTCGTCAATATGGACATCAAAATCGCTCACATGATTTGAAGTCGAAGGAAAAAATCATCAAATTACTTAACGTCCACATTGACGAATTATGTCTTATAAAAAAAATACATGTTCACGTATTTAAATAGTTTGAGATTCAAAATCTTGCTTAAAAGTTAAAACTCAAACCATGCTACTAGAAGGTTGGCGAATCGTGTTTTATAAAGTTATTTTTTTTTGCTAAAAAGTTGGTCAAATTTCATTTTTAACTACACATTTCATTCTACTTATATTTTATCAATATTTTAATAACAAATTTTATAAGACTCACCCATTTTAATCATCTTTATTTACTAAAAATCTACATCAAACATGCACTACATATAATTTTCCCAGTTATTTCACCTGAAAATATTTCGGTGCACCATTTTATTTCTATCATTCTTTTTATTGAGGATTCTAAATGGATTATAGCAATTTTTCGCCCATGCCAATCAAAGTTTTAGGTAACGAGTAGACCCTAATTTTTTCTCCGAACTTATTTTTAATACTACATTTTACGGACCCACATTTTTTATTAATTTTTTAACCACACATTTCACAACTTTTATTAAAATATAAAAAAATCTCATTATTAACCAAACCAAACAGTCCCTTAGGTTTGTGGCTTGAATGCTTTAATAAATATCCTTGGTAATTAGGTCTTTTTTTTAAACTTCAAATTTTCATTATTATTAATTTTTTTGAATGTTTCGAAATTACTAATTAAAATTGTATAATTTTCTTTTTTAAAAACAATATAATATACTAGAAAAATATGTTAATATATTTACGACATCCTAGCCGTTTTTTCCATTTTTTGGGATCTAATCTAACATTTCCATAATCTATGAGAGAATTTCACGCTAATTTGAAAATTCTTATTTATTAAAAACTAGCATCTTATGTTGTCTCTCTCTTTATCATCATATATACGATAAACTCGTCTCCAATAATCTCCGTCAACTAGCACAGAGATTCGCAACTTATTTTGACACTAAATTAATTCATTCATGTACGTACATTACTCTGCATTATCACCCTTGATTGTCAGCTGAATGTTAACCAAATTGTGAGATCTTGTCGTAACCAGGGGCGGACACATTAAGAGCTTTGAACCTTAATTTTTAGCATTTACAAAGTAGTCCTTATAGTTTTTTAGTCCATAATTTTAAGTTTTTAACCCATAATTTTTACATAATTCTATTTCACCCCCACTGAATCACGTTCTTGGATCCGTCCCTGGTTGTAACATACAGATTGTTTATGTCTACGTTCAGGTCGATATGGTTCATTGTTAATTCAATTATTTTTAAAATTTAGGATCTTCTAATTGTTACTCGAAGCAGATAAATTCTTTGAATTTGAACTTTCCATCTTCCTTAGAGATAAGCACCATAACAATCCAGCGGCAGCTAAAATTACACAAGCTACCTAATTTTTAATAAATATTTAAATATTACTTTTTAACATTTTTTTATCCATAATACTGTAAAATCATAGTAAAAACAAAACATGAAAAATTAACTAAATCAAATAGGATAATAATTTAGGTAACTTAATTTTCTCCAACAAACAAGCCCTTAACAAAGTTGATTGATTAATCTAGAAATCCCTAAAATTGAGTCTCTTCATCTTCCTCCCAAATTGCATAATTTATGAACTCTCGGATTTTTTTATAGCATACATAAGTTGGGTATTTGGAAATCACAAAAATCATTTCCTGTTTGTATAATATTGTATTTCATTATCCAATCGACTGTAACCTTTGTATATCATATTGTTTCGCAGGTCAAGGTTGCGGGAGATGTGGTGAGAAATGTTATAATCGGTAAAGGAGAGATCACTAAAAAATTGTTTAGTCAGCTAAACGATACCATGTCTAACAACATTGGCAAGACGTCAAAGCCAACATCATGTTATATTCCTGCAACTCCACATAGACCGTGGGTACACTATTTTCATAAACACGAACTTCAGTTTCCACTTATTGGTTATTTTTCATGAATAATGGATGATTTGAATTTCTTCTTTTTTCGGAAGAGACGTTAAATGTGAAGCATGAAGTTTGCACAATTTAAAAGATTTCAGTTACATAATGTTATTTGGGATCTATTATTAGAAGTTAGTATTGTTTATTATATTTCATATATAAATTAGTATTTTTAGTTGTTTAAACTTTACGTAGTAAAATATGAAATAATTTTTTGTAATGATGTAAATACGAATTTTCCAAAGTATATCCATTCTATGGACCAATATATCAGAATGGGCTTCTAAATTATTATCTAGTTTAATATCAGTCCAACATATCCTATACTTTTGCCGTGTTATGGATCAACATCTACAATATGGGCTCTGCTCAGACCAGAAGTACTGGACCAATGGCCCATATTGACCGTATCTAATGGCTTACACTTTCTACTTAATTAAGTCAATGTTTGAGTTCCATTTTTCTCTAATCCCATTTTTTTTTTTCAAAATTTATTTTTAACCACAGATTCTTCCACAAAATAATTGGAAATATTAGGCCCACTACCCTTAAAAAATTAAATATTAGATTAATGTCTTCAAAAATATCTTTAAAACTTATTAGAACTACAAATTTCCTTATTGCATAGGCCCAAATTGATTATTTTTTTTCGAGAGTTTGTTACTTTTTTGAATTTTTGTCACTTTCTTAGATTGTCTTTTTTTTTTTTTTTCTTTTTTGAGTTTTTGTTACGTTTTGAAATATTTGTCACTTTTTGTTTTATAGGATTAAGAGTTAATTATACCATATGAATATTAGTTTAAATGAACATGATACTTTTTAGCATTGATATCAATGCTAAAAAGTGATATCGTATCACTTTTTTACACTTCAAACTTCATAAAATTGTTGTCAAATATAGCTTATATGTAGATATTAGAATACATCATGGAATTGTATATCAATGACAATAATAACAACTTAGTCTCATTTTAACAGTGTTAAAACTTAGCTTCTTAAAAAGTAACATGATATGCAACTTTTTTTTAACAAAAATATGGTATTTACGTTTTAACAAATGTTGTATTGGAATCTATTGGACAACAATTTCAGTTATTTTATCACTTTTATATTCATTATCTTGTCCTCATTTACTTCCATAACAAATGAAGAATTAATTTTATCCATAGCTGGAAAAGGAGACAAATGAAATTTTGTGAGACTTTTTTTAAGAAAGTGACAAAATATATCACTTTTATTTTCCAGCAAAATAAATAATGTGCAAAAATGCAAATAAAGTGTTATATTATACCACTTTGTTGATTTAAAACAAAGTTTGAGTTCGTAAATTTAAATTTTCAAAAGTTCACATTTATGTATTTATTTAATCGTTTCAAAGGAATTTGAATGAGATATGCTACAACCTTTTCATATATAAGTGAGAGAATGTCACTTTTTCACACCCTCATTTTCACAAACACCTCGCATACATTGATTGAATTGATTAAAAGTTGATTTTTCATATATATTTACTCAATCAATTCCCTCTCAAAGGGATAAGAAGAAAGTCATTTGTTCTAGCATAAAAATGAAACTAACACCCTGTTTGATCCACGTTATTACAAAACATTTTTCCAAAACTCATTTACAACCTCAAATTTTTCAATAAAATAATATTACACACAAATTCAAAACTTTTCCTTATTTTTTAATCCCATATTTTCCATCAAATCACTATTTAAAATGCACTCTCTACTCAATAATGTGTATCAAACAATGTTTAAACCAAATTAAGTAGAAAGCAAAATAAGCAAGACTTGAACTAAAATCAATAATAACTGCAAAAGAAAAGCCATAGAAAACCTTAAATTCAATAGCATCGGGTTCTTTTAGGGGCTGATTTAACTTCAAGATCAGCTATTTCATTATGGGTTTTGGGTTCCTAACCAGCCTCTATTCAAAGAGCCACGACTTTTGTTTTGATTATTCTTTCTATTGGCAAGCTTGGGGAGCAAGTTTGAAGGAATTCAACAAAACCCAAACGAATGTTTCCGGAAAATTATTTAGCATATTAAAATTCCATTTTTCAAAGTCTTTCAATTAAACTCTCTTTATAGATTCGAATGCAACAACATAAAAACGTTCTTAAAATGGCAGACAAAACTTGATAACAAAGGTTATTAACATGTTTCACTGGATGCGAATATATCGCTTCTGCAATTAGAAGCAGTGATTGAATTTGGATATATGGCGATTCTTGAATTTGGATTTATGGGAAAGAATTGGAGATTTTTGTTGACGTCGGAACCCGCAGCCGCTACTCGTGAGTGCGCACTGGGTAAATTTCGCTTCATATGCAATAGCCCGCAAACCATACAGGAGAGATAAATCGCATTAGGCAAACCCTGTGCGACGGGCTCGACTGAGAAAGTGTTGACAGGGGATTCGAACTCGTCACATTCGATCTCCGCGCTCACCTGTTTCACCAACTCGGCCACCCCAAAAGGGTATTGTAATGGGCTATTTTAATCGTGAATTAATATGGTTATTAGTAATTAATTTAACCTTATGATAATTTAAATATCCTTTACAATGACTTTTTAAAAAGCCACTGATTTAAGTGTATCTGTGTAATTACTCCAAAATAATTTTAAACGTAGAATCATAACTCTTCATAGTTTTTAACCACACGTTCTTAGAAAATCCTATTTCGAAACTTATTTTTCCCGAAAAAAAGGGCTCAAACATGGCTAAACTACGGGAACTAACAAAAATCACTCCAATTATGTCTATTAAACGAGAAAGTTAGTAGATTGTCCTGGACTTTCCGCAACAACTATACGTTCTTGTATTTTTTTGTGAACCTTTTCCTTTTCTAAAATATAAAGTACTTTTCAATGTTATGCCTCGAAATAAAATATAAAGGAATTTAAATTGTATCTGTCTTTAGCCAAACAAAGGAGTACAAAACAGTGGCACTCAATGTAGTAAACAATTGGAATATGTAGTGGGGAAGTCACACTAACTGCAGCATTAAAAATCATTTATTCATTCATACGAGTTTTAGTTGGGACTGTGCCCACACATTTATGGGTGGTGTGACCACACATACATATTTTGTTGTCAATATAAAGTCAGTTTTTCACTTACAATAATTTTAACATGATTATTTGACTTGTTTTTTTTTTTTTTACCTGATTCGATGAGTAAATACATCTAAAATATTTAAAGAAAATGGTTTTTCCTCGATTATATAATGATTATTTTCGATTGCGCACTATCGTCAAAACAAATCTCAAGCAAAGCAAGACACGACTTGATTGTAGGGCATGTGTAGGGATGAGTATTCTAAGTTTCTAATAGAAAAATTACATGGAATCGAATGGTTCCATTTATAAATACTCGAAATTTAATGGGTTATTATAATTTTTGAAATACCTAGATCAAACTTGATTAGGAATCGAATTTCATGCCGAAAGGACTTTAGCTTGGAATTGCCGTATATAAAGAAAGATATAGTCATACCCTATACGTAAGGATGACAAAAAAACCCACCCCGAACGGGTTGGTGGGGCAGGTGGCGCACCCCGCCTCGGGTCACAGGGTGGGTCGGGGAGGGTGCCCCGCCCCGTGAAGAATAAAAAAATAAAATTAATTAACTATAAAAAAATAATAAATTAAATATAAAAAAAATGGGGCGGGAAACGTGGCAAACCTGCACCCCGAACCCGCCCCCGCCCCTTCTAAGGCGAGGTGGGGTGGGGTGAGGTGGGGGAGTGGTGGGGCAGGGGGTGCCCCGCTCCGTACCCGCCCCGTTGCCAACTGTAGTTATACAAAATTTCTGTTGAAGGGTTCAACTATTAGGGCGACCATTGCGAATTTTGTTTTAGTGTTTTTTCTCACTTCATAGATTGTGTAAGTTGTCTGATTGCATTCGCTAATGGTAGATTCAGCGATGACATTAGTTTATTCTTGCATTTGTAGGTGTGTCAACAACAATTAAATAATAATAATAATAATCTTATAAATGAAACAAGAAAAGCAAGAGGAATGGGCATAGGGCTGTCTATGAATTTGATTTTGATCCGAATTCGAATCGAATCCGATGAAATTAATGGGAGATGGATTCATGATTTTTGTCCGATAACTCGATCAAGATTTGAATCCGACAATCCGTTAACTAAATGGATCATATATGGATATAAGTCAATCTGATCCGATTTGTTATAAATAATTTTATGACTTGTTATTTGTGAATAAAATAAATGAGAAGATAAATAAATTTAGAATGAAAAAAATCATCAAATTCAAAACATAAAAAAATTGAAAAATTTATTGAAAATTTGAAAAAAATAAAATAAAAGTTGATTCCAACATTATTTTTTTCCTAATATCTTTAATTTCAGATCGGATATACAATAATACAGCAAAACGAGTGTGTATTTAATAATTAAATATCCGTTAGATTATCGAATTTGGTTGAATATAGATAGATTCAATCCATAGCCGATCCTCAATGGGTAGATAAGCCACAAGAGGCCGAGTCGGGGTGGACTCGTAAATTGCATTCCACATCTCTCCCTTTCCACTTTGTGCCCTGTGCCAGTAACCAGAAATAGCCCTCTTCGGAACAACCAAATTCCACATAAGAAAGCCGTCACTTAAACGACAGTCCATCTGAGCCGTTCGTGTCGCTCATGCAAATCCGGGCCGTGTATCCAGGCACCACAAGCACAATTTCCGTGTACCTTCACCCACTTGATTACCACCTCACTGAAAAACCAGCCCACATTATTATTGTTTTGGGAAAGTTTCACCATCGATCCTCAACCTATTATCCCAATCAAAAATAGTCTCAAACTTTAAAAGGAGCAATTTAATCATCCAAGTTTTCATTAATACTATGTTTGACTCGTGTCTATAAACAATTTATAAAACACTCTTAAGTCACTTTTTATTCACCTAAATTTTTCGATTACAAGTACTTCGCAAACATGCTATAAGATGTCTCCAGCTCATCAAAGTACTCCTCGACTAGAAATATTGATTGCCGTTCCAAGTTGAAAAGAAACATCCATCTTCACAAAGTTAACAAATACAATGAACAGAACTCTATGATGGAGCCAATAGTACAACTTATAATGTGAATTTAAACACCAAATTGCTATATAGGCAATAAATTGAGGACCAAAAGTGCAATTGTTTTATTTTTATCAGATTTTGAAGACCAAATTGCTATATAGGCAATAAATGGAGTACCAATAAATTTGTTTTATTAATATCTTTTTACCCTGTGAACTTTTTCTCTCTCTTTCTTCATTAGGTAAATGAAATTCCCTGCAAAGTTTCCTTTTCACTTCACCCCCACTCTCTTTGCTTTACTCGGTAAGTTTTACTACCTTTTCATTTTCCACCTTTTTTTTAATTGATTATCTGAATCTGATTATTTGTTGCTGCTATAATGATTAGCTATGGAGGTAAGGGGCAAATGATGAAATGAATATTCCGTTAGGGATTAATAAATGAAGCTTAGTGCAAATTAGTTGTGAGGTATTAATTTTTCCTTTTTGGAGAAGCAGCTAAGGAGTTTCAACCTTTTTGCTTAGTTTATTTCTAGTTTTTGGGTGTCACACGTCGTCGAGGACGGTGAAGACTGAAGACGACCTCGTTATCTCCAAAATCATTTTGGTTTTAGAAAACTTTTCGTTGCAATCTGCTTTCGGTCGTTGATCCAACAAAAAACCCTAGACGGGGAGGGACCATAACTTGCTCCATCAACTACCTTGAATTTTTTAACATAAATATAGTCTTTGTTGCGTATTAAATTAGTTTCGTTTGTTTTGGGGGTTTTTTTTCCTGAAGCAAAATTTATCTTAGTTTCACCATAAGTAGTAATAATCAGTCAGATTATTTTCTTTCTAAGCAAGCCAATGTTCATAAAAAAGGTTATATATATATATATATATATATATATATATATATATATATATATATAATTTTGCTTTTTTTATTTTATACTGATTATTTTTCTATAAATATGTA
>CAIGRP010118499.1:0-13981 GCA_903798385.1 Fraxinus cuspidata
AAGGTCAATTTCACTATGTTGATTGACTTGTGGTGCAATCTAACCCTTTACAAAGCTTCCAGTAATTGACAAGTAAGGAGTACCGATCCTTTAACAACGTTGAGCTTTTCGGGACCTCAACACGACCCACAAGTTTAAGGAGAATTGAATTTACAAATTGAAACATCTCTTTTAATAAATGATATAATCACAATTAAGTATCAAGAGATAAATAGGCAAATACTTTAATTGATAGCAATGAGTGAAGCTCAAGTGTTAGGTTTAGAAAAACTTTGATGTGTTGCATGATTTTCAAAAATTGATTTTATCAAAACTTTTCAAAACAAAATGATTTGGTAATAATAAATAGGATGAGAAATCAATGCTATTCTGCACAAAAGAGTCTCACTTTAATGCTTTCAAGTAGTTATGATGAATGACAAATGAGTTGATATTTATAGGAGTGAGAAATGTCAACTTTTCTGCTTAACTGGATGACCCAACAGACGTTCGGAACAATACCGGACGACCCAAAAAGTGTCCGTTGAAAATCAGACAGAACGGTCGAATTTTTTACCATTGCTGGCGAACTAGACGTCCGGTTCGCCACCCGGACGTTCGGATGGCCAGAAACTATCTGGTCCAATTTTTCGTTTTTGTTTGTAACTTTTGTAATTTTTGCTTGACATATTTACTTTATACTTTAAGGTAAGTAATGCTTAGTATTCGAAATTTTTGCTTGACATATTTACTTGATACTTTAAGGAAAATATTTTTCATACAAAAACGTTTCACGAAATGAGTTTTTCTTGTGCATCAAAATCCTTTACTCGAGCTTTCAATGTGTCATTGCTAAGAATTAAAGTGTTTTACCATTATAAACGAGCTAAAACATTAGTTCCAATATCTTGGATTGATTTGGCGCGAGTACTAGATTTGAAATGGTGCAAAATTTGTCTCCATTTGTTTTAGTGTAAGTGCTCGATTGTGAATGATCGATTTTTATCTTGAGCTTTCTTGATCTTCAACGACAACTTTTCGTCCAATTGTTTTATTTCCAATTTGATTAAGTCCGAAACATGTAACAATGAAGACTCAAATAAATATTATAGATAAACATATTCTTTGTTTGTTATAATCAAAACATAAGATCGACCATAGGTCAACAATATGCATGTTGGTGGTGATGTGCATTCAAGTGATGATAGTGCTTTGGAGTTGATATGTGTGGTTGTGGTGGTGCCGTGGTAAAAACGTTTTAGGTACTGTGTGGTGGCAGTAGTGGTGTGTTGTAGGTTATGGTAGTGCATTGGAGTTGACCATATTTGTATAAGTTGTTATTGTTTGTGACCATAAATGTGTTATATATGACTAACTGTGATCAAATTAATTTTTAGTGTGAGTGTCTGTGATGATGTTAGTCTAATTTGTAGTCACCTTTAATTTGGTCACATAAAATCATAGTTAACAGAACTGGTCATAGAGAGTCACAATGAAGACACACTTTGATCACAACCACTCACAATTAATATAAATTTATTCACAAAGAGTCATAGTTAACATATAAATGATCAACACCATCAGCATCACCACCACCGATACTACCACTCCATCACACCACCACCATTTAATCTATATGCTTCACTTCCAAAGCACTTTCCACTTTTCATTTCTCTGCCCTTCGAACTAGATCCACCACCACTCGTCAACCACCATATCCACCAGTAGTTCACCATTACCATATACAACTGTAAAAAAACCACCGCCACAAAAAAAAACCACCCCTAAACCACCACCCACCACCCTAAGAAATCACCCCAAATCAGATCTAGTCAACGTTGCCCGTTATGGGCTGTACGTAGCAAGTCCCTCTACGCACAGCAGTGGTGATGTCTGGCTTTTGTAAATTTGCTGATGAAGAGCATGGTTGTTTCTTACAGAGCCCCAAAATAGTATCGATCATTGAAATAAACTTTCTTCTTCCTTTTGTTGTTAGAGCCGGTTTGTTTTTATAGTTGTTCAGGTGATAAGGAGAGAGAAAGTATTGAGAGAAATGGTGATAAAATGATTTCCATATCAATAATGTATTAATTAATTTAATAAATATGTATTATCACCTAATTTGTGAAATTAAAACTAGACAGCCTTACTTTTGAATATTATATTTTTATATATATGGTTTGGGATAATTTTGCCCTTGTTAAATGTGAAAATTGTACCACACCAGGTATTTATAGATGACAATTCAAAAATTAGATGTAAAGTTTATTTAAGCATAAATCAGGTGATAATTAAATTATTTATTTGAAACTAAATTATATTATATTACTCCCACATTCAAGATCTGTTCCTATCATATTCTCTCTGTCCCCATCTCTCCACTATCGACGAACCGATTATGGTGTTGACAACCCAAATCACCCTTCTTCCATTTCAATCATCTCGCAGTAGCACCAATGTGAGTCGCCGCTTGTAGCGGTGCTGCAGTGATTCGTTGCTCGTGGGAGTGGAAGTGAGAGTGGTTGTCAGCAGCGAGAAGAAACAGATCTAAGTGACGCATTCGTAACTTTTTTTTGATGATGTTGTTCCATGAAGACCGTCGATTAGGTGAGGCGAGATGGCCATTTGGTGAATGTGACCCTTGTGCGGTTCAATTGTCGGAGCGATTAGATGTAAGTCATTACTATTGGCGCTACTGTTCAAGGCAACGACATTGGTCTCAAGAAGTGTTGTGGTCGTTGTTTTTTATGTTGGCTATTATTTTTGGTGTTGATGGAGGTAATGCGGTGGTTGTTGGTATTGATGAAAGTGATGTTGTGGTGGCGGTAAAATTTTAGTCCATTTGGTGGTGGTGTCATGGTTGTAGTGGATGTAAACTTTAGTCCATTTGGTTGTGATGGTGGTGCCGTGGTTGTCGCGAAGGTTGTTGTTGGTCGTTCGTAAATTGTCTTACCAGGGCTGGTGCGATTGTGTTGACTCGCAATTTTTTCATAGGTTATAGTTCACCATGCATATGTTATAGATCAATGTTCACAATTCAAAGATCGTTTAAGATTGGTTACAGATCAATGTTCATAGGTTATAGATCAATTAAAATTAATAACAAATCAATGTCTATAAAGTTACAGATCAATTAAAATTGGTCACATATCATCTTGATTTGGTCGATTTGGTCACGGGTTACACTTCATAGGTCACATGTCATAATGTACATGTCATAGATCAATGTCCACAAGTCACATGTCAATATTAACTGGTCACAAGTCAATATCCATAGGTTACAGATCTATGTCCATTGGTCACAGATAAATTAAAAATGGTCATAGATTAATGTTCAGAGGGTCATATGTCACATATAACAGCCATATATCAAACTGCATAGGTCACATGTCACAAATTTAAGAGATTTGGTTACATATCATTGATTTCTCTGACTTAAGTTATCCGAACTGGTCACTAAATTCAATTAACCAGATTTTTGGCGGTGAGAATTGAAGTTATTTGCTTCGGTGAGTGCTCTGTAAATTCGACCATGGGCTATTTTTCAATTTCCAAATTTAAAAAATAGATTTAAATTATACCTGCACTATTGAGTCGCCGCTGAAGAAGATGATCAGTTGTCGACAATCCTTAGACGATGTTCTCCAATTGCCGCAATGTTTTTTCCTTTATCTCTATTATCTAATTCGATGATGCTGAGTCGTGGCTGAGTAGCAAACTGAAGAAGTCGTTGGCGATCTTTGTAGATTATATTCTTCCTCTGGCAAAGTTATTTGGATGGCAGTAACTGTAAATGTGGATGTCGATGGATGGATACAGGTGGCGGTTGAATGTCGACGACTGTAAGAAGGGATGGAGATGGGCAGATGGGTGCGCGGGGGTAGGATGAGGGTGGTGGGGTGGGTATATTAATTTAATTTGATATTATTATTGTTTAAAATTAAAATTAAATAAACACTTGACTTTCTGAAATTTTAAACTTTATCTCTGGAAATTGAAATAGTACATACTTAATACTTGATATATGATATTTTCCTTATTAAAACTTAAAAACAAAAAAAGTGGAAATTACATATTAATAGGTATTTAAGTTTCTCAAATAAAAAATTAGGTGTGAAGTTTATTTAATAATAAAATTTACCTACCACTCGTACCTTGCCCACCCATACTACAAAACCTAAAATATTTTCCATTCCTACTCTCTCTCTTGTTCACTCCTCTCACAGGCCACCTAAGAAGCGACACTCATATAGCTGCAATACGCGGCGACGATGATAGAAAAAATCACTGTTGTGCTCAAATCTTCTCTCTTTGTCTCAATCATCTCTCATAAGGCCTATGAGGTGGCGTTCATAGAGCCGTCGCACGCAGCAATGATGATGGACAAAATTGTTGTTGTGCTCCTGAACTGAAGCCCTAGATGGGGGTCGCTACGTGGCGGCATAGATTTATTAATAGATGACATCTATGGATTGGTTGGTATGTCACGATCTTGTGTACAGCGGTTCTGGTTCTAGATCTGTTATTCATCCGCCTATCTTCGTTGCTCAAACAATATGGTGTGCGGCAGCACTACATGTAATCTATGATGGTGGTGGTTTTAGTTAGATTTGTTGATTTTTAGAGTGGTTCGTTATCTATGATGGTGGTGCCATAGTGGTTTTTCATGTTTTGGTGTTTGTGTAGTTTTTGTTGGCGGCGATTGTGTCGGTGTTGTTGTTATTGGTGGTGGTATAGTTGATGTTGGTGGCAGTTGTGGTGATGGTGATGGTGCGGCGGCGGTGGGGTGGGAAGAAGAGAGTTTGTGACCAACTATTTGGTTGATTTGTAATCAAGTATTAGTGGTGGATCGTGATCGAAATCAGAGGTGGAAGTTGTTGACCTATGGTTGATTTCATCTTTAGTGTTTTGATTATAACAAACAAGATTAATATTATTTATAACAATTGATTTTAAGTGATGATAGTTCAATGTTAAAATCAATCAAGCATTGTCAAAATCAACACATTATAACTCGGACTCGAAATGAAGATCAAAGTGGAAATTAAGCATTCAAGTCAAATCATTCGAGACGAGAGCTTAAAAGACATAAGTCAAGAAAAAGTAAGATCAAGAGAAAATCCTAATGCATTCTTGAGTACAAGCATGTGTTGCATTTACAAGTCTTCAGTTATGTCACAATCATGTTACAACACGCAACTATTATATTTAAAAGTGTAAAAATTCTTAAACATTTTTTACTCTTATATTGAAACTTAAATATATTAGGAGAAAGTTAATAGAATATAATTTTATAATGTCGATTGTATATGAATGCACAATTATCGAAAAAGAAGTTACAAAGATGATATTTAGATTATTTTTTTAAAATATTTTGTTCAAATTAAGTGATCAAACAATAATTGTCAAAAACAAATAAACCAACAAGCTACCAAATTAAGTTGATTCATTTTAAAATTCACACAATTAAATAACGAAAAAGAATTAGCATATCTTATTATTTACCTTTTCATTTATTTAGTTTACTTTAATAAATATTCAAAAATTACATATCCAATTTAAATAAATAAATAATAAATAATAAATTATTTATTAATTAACATTTAAATGGAACGAGAGATTAAGGATAACATTGAATACTTATTTTTAAATGAATGATGAAATTGAATATCTCGATACAATTGGTGGACAAAATTTGACAATCACATAACTTATTTACATACATAAAGTTTCTCTTCATAGTCTTACCCCGAAGGTAGCTTGTATCTTTGTTGACATTTTTTTTTTCTCATATAAGGCTTGTGTTTAAGCATATTTTTGAAAAAATTGTTTTATTATAATAGTGTTCTTGTACATTCTTAGATATCAAATCATAATGAAATGGATATATATATTTATTAAGGTTTGATAATTCCCATAGTTAACTATATATATTTTGAGAATTGAGAAACATTTAACAAACTTGCAAAAATCAAGTCACTTACATATATATGTGTGTGTGCGCGCGTGCGCGCGCTGAATAGAAGTTTGGTTAGCTCGTGTGAGCGGAGGTAGGCGTTTAGGATGGTCCCCTTTGTAGAATTTGGTGAAACGTCAGTCTAGCTTGTAGCATTGTGTACAGTGGTCGTCAGATTACTATTTTTCTTTGTATCATTCAATAATGTCTTTTTTATCTAATTGGTTTAGCAAAGGTGGAATTCAAAAGAAAGGAAATAATATGTCAAATTATTTTCAAGATAATAATGAAGAAATAGATCAAGGAAGTTCATCCGTATCTGCATCTGCATCAAATGATATTTCATATGCTTCAAATGATATTAATTCAAAAGAGCTTCAAATTGCTCAGATTGAGCAAAAACTTCAAAATTGGACTAAAGTTCTATCTATGAGATTGGAAAATTCGATTTTACTCAAAGTTATGTTATCAAAACTTTGGAGCAAACTATTCTTGTCAAAAATCAAATTGTTTCTATCAATTACTTTCAAAAGAATCTATCCTAGCCCATAGGAAAAAAATTCAATATATTCATATTGGTCTTGTTCAAATTGATGTTAAACTATTGTTTAGACTTGGTTTAGACATTCTTGTACTCATAACTTTAAGAGACAACAGACTTTTAAGGTTTGAACATTTTTTACTGTCCATGTTTGAGTCAAATCTCGAGAGTGGTCCAATAGTTTCAAACTGTTATCCAAATTTTTCTATCAGTCTTCAAGATGGGGCTATTCTTAATGCTCTTAATCTTCGTATTCAAACAAAAAACTTCAATGTTGATGATCGTTCAAAAACTTTTGCTTTAATATACAGAGTATATTATAAATTGTTGAACACTCAACTTAATATTCGTGCTCTCAGATCTTCTCCGAGAGATGAAAGTCTTTTGGTTGAAGTTAATCCACTTCATTCAAATGTGATTCCCAAAAGAATACTTTGAATCTTCAAGAAAAGGGGTTACAATAGGATTTTGAGAATGTACAAAATCCTATCGCTACTCCTATTAGAAGAAATCCTTAACAAATTATTCATTTTTCTGATGGGAACGTCAAAGTTATAAAATAAACCATCATCCTCTTCAAGTACTTTTCAAAGATCTTATTCATCAAGATCTGATGATAGATCCAGAACAAATTCTTTTCAATGTGCTAGATTTTCAACATCATCTATCAAAGGAGTTAATTTTAATCCAAATATTTCATAACATTTTTATCAAAATGAAGAGTCTGATAAAGAAGGAGAGATTGAACCCCCCCTACTTCACCCACTTTATCATATATGATTCCCCCTCAATCTTAAAAGCTTGATCGGCAATGTAACATTATTTCTTTTCAATTGATGGAAGAAATGAGTTTAAAACTGATCAAACTCTAGAAGTCAAAAAAATTTGACATTTTATCAAAAATCTTTTTCAAATGAACAAATTGAATCTTACTGGGAAAAATTTGATAATTCTCCAGAAGATATTAGTTTTTATGAATGGGCTTATTTCAATGTTTTTAAAAAAGTTTCCTTCCAAAAGCAAAACAAAAACTATTCAAAATATTACTTCTTCAAAGAAAACTTGGAAAACTTCCTCGGGTGAGACTATTCAATCTTTTCATCCTCCTCTTGAAGAAATCATTGTTCCACATGGAACTACAGAAATCATTGCATCTCCTTTCAAAAAGACTGAACGTCCTGATGATTCTTTTGTTAATGCAAAAGATATCAAAAACATTCAATCTCATAACAATTATACAAATATTTTTCTTCAATCTATGCGTACTTAGCTTAATAGAATTGAAATAAATTCCGAATTTGAGCCTTCCGAATCCTCAAACTCAGATAAAGGCAAAAAACAAAGAAAATAAAAAAAACATATTTCTTCTCTATGTCATTTTCATGAAGTTACTCCCAAAAAATTACAGTCAAAAGAAAGTTTTCTTAAAGAAATCGCTACTCAAATGACAAAATTATATTCCTCCTCTTCAAATATCAATACTATTGATGATATTGAATCTCAATTTATTGAAGAATTCGATCTTCAAACCAATAGAATTCGTGGACAAAATAAGTATTATTCAAAAATTCCTACTTTTTATCCCCGAAATTCTTCTCCTTCTTTGAAGAAAAGAGTAAACCTCAAGTTAGATATGATGGAGAGTCTATTTTAGAATGGAATCGTGATGGACTTTCTGAATATCAAATTATTCAACTCCTTGAAAAAATGTGTATTTGTTCTAATGTCTATGTTATTATTGGACTTAAGAATCAAGAATCCACTAACAATCTAGTTCTTGGTTTCTCTGAAATTGGTGGTTCAACTATCTAAGATAGAAGTCAAGTTGCAAACGCTGTTAAAAAAGATAGATCAAATGACAGTTCTGCAAGTTTGATTTATAGTATTGTCTAACATTTTATTAGAATTCCTACTGACATTCAAGAAAACTATTCTCAAATTCTTATGAACCTCACTTGTCCTACTCTACAAGATTTTCGAAGGCATAAAGATATGTTTCTTACTCGTGTCTTACTTAGAAGTGATTGCGAACAAGCATACTGGAAAGAAAGATTATTTCTAGACTTCCAAAGCTTTTTGTAGAAAATGTTCGAAATGTTCTCACAAGAGATCATGATAATTCAATTCCTTAAGATGATCTTACTTATGGAGAGCTAATTAGTTTCATTAATAGAGGAGGAATAGCTCTCTGTACTGATCTCAAACTCAAAGTCAAATTGAAATCAGAAAGATCTGATGGTCGTAAAGAACATGGATCACTCTGTGGACAATATAGATTTGAAAAAATCATTCCTCCTTCAAGATAAAAAAAGAATATTTTTTCTTCTTTATTTCAAAAAGAGATCTTCTCAAAAATATTTTCATAAGAAAAAGAAATTTCAAAATTATCCTTCTAAAAGATTTTTAAAAAGAAAGTTTTCCAAGAAAAGATATTCAAACATTACATGTTGGAAATGTAACAAATCTCGTCATTATTCAAATAAATGTCCATTTAAGGGAAAGAATAGTAATCTTCAGTGCGATGAAGACATTAAGCTTGAACTTCTCAATCTTATCACGCCGATTCTGATCTTCACATTTCGAAATCGAACAATTTTTCAATATCAAGAAGATTCTGATTTTGAAAATAGTTCAAATTCATGCTCCTCTTCTTTTCAAAGTAAGGAAGTTTGTGGTTGTAAAACCATAAATATTCTTACAAAAGAGGAAGAACTTATTAAAGAAATTATTGATCAAATCCCTGATCGAAAATTAAAAAATAAGTTCAATCTTCTTCTTCCTACATCTTCAAGTATAGAATCTTTTAATTTACATTATATTATGAAAAGATTTCAAAATGAAAAAACCAAAGCCTCTAGTTCTGGTTTAAGATCAGAAATCAATGTTATGAAAACTCAAATTTTAAATCTTGAGAAACAAATGAAAGAGGTTAAGATGGAAGTTGTTCATATTAAAATCAAAGATTCCGAGAAAGTTTCATCTTCCTCATCAGATAATGACACCTCTCATCCTTATCACTCAAATTCTAATTCAAAAGCTCATCATTCTGATTCTAGTTCCAAAAGTTGTCATTCAAAATCCTCTCGTCGTTATCAAACTGAAGAAGAAGATTTTAATGTTATTAACTCTATTTAACTTCAAAAATGGTATTGCAACATGAATATTGTTGTAAATAAAGAATTTAAACTTCACACTAGAGTTTTAATTGATTCTGGTGCAGATCAAAATTGTATTAGGGAAGGACTTATCCCTACAAGATATTTTGAGAAAACTACCGAGCGACTCTATGGAGCCAATGGTAAAAAAACTCAATATTCAGTATAAGTTTTTAAAAGCCCATGGTTGTAATTCAAACATATGTTTCAAAAATATTTCTTATTTAATTAAAGATTTAGATCAAGAAGTTATTCTTGGTACTCCTTTTTTTGTTCTATTTTATCATTTTCAAACTCATATCTTTGGTCCAAATCTATTTTTTAAATTTACAAATCCTCCTTCATACAAAGATGTTAATTCTCTTAAGCAAGCTTCTATTTCTCAANATAATAAATTGTCTTCAAATTTACAAATCCTCATTCTTTCAAGGATGTGAATATACTGAAAGAAGCGTCTATTTCAAAAATCATTAACAATATTAATTTCAAGAAAAATCATATTCAATTTCTTCAAGAAGAAATTAGATTCCAAAGAATTGAAGAACGATTACAAGAGTCTTCAATTATTCAAAAAATTGCTGATTTTCAAAAGCATATTGAGAATGAAATATATTCTACTATACCAAATGCATTTTGGGATAGAAAGAAACATGTGGTTTCTCTTCTTTATACTTCTGATTTTAATGAATCAAATATATCTACAAAATCACATCCTATTCAAATGAACAAAGATCTCCTTGATCATTGCACCAAAGTGATTCAAGATCTTCTTGATAAAAAAGTTGATAAGGCCAAGCAAATCACCTTGGAGTTGTTAATCTTTTTATGTCAATAACTCTGCTGAGATTGAACGAGGCGTTCCTCGTTTGGTTTTCAATTACAAACCTCTCAATATTTTTCTTCAGTGGATAAGATATCCATTACCTCAAAAGAAAGATTTATTAAATAGATTATTCAAATATGTTATCTTCTCAAAATTTGATATGAAGTCAGGATTCTGGCAAATTCAAATCAAAGAAGAAGACAGATACAAAACTGCTTTCAATGTTCCTTTTGATCAATATGAATGGGAAGTCACGCCGTTGGGACTCAAAAATGTTCCTTTTGAATTTTAAAAAATGATGAATGATATTTTTAATCCACTTCAAAATTTCATTATTGTTTACATTGATGATATTTTAATCTTCTCAAAAAGTTTAGAACAACATTTCAAGCATCTTTATACATTCATACATGTTGTCAAACAAAACGGATTAGACGTTTCAGCTAAAAAGGTTGTTTTGTGTCAAACTAAAATAAGGTTCCTAGGTCATACCATTCATTTAGGAGCACTTACACCAATTCAAAAGAGTCTAGATTTCACAGATAAATTTCTTGACGAAATCTTAGACAAAAATAGCTTTCAAAGATTTCTTGGTTGTGTCAATTACGTGGGAGACTTCATTAAAAATATTAGAATCCTATGTGCTCATCTTTTCAAAAGGTTGCAAAAGAAACCTGACCCTTGGAGTTATGAGTGTACCTTAGTAGTGCAAAAAAAAAAAAAAAAAAGCTATCAAAAGCATTCCATGTCTATCCATACTTGACCCTACTGCCTCTATTATTGTTAAGACAGATGCTTCAGACTTAGGGTAAGGTGGTTTCCTCAAACAGGTCCCTTCAAATTCTAGCCCAAGAACAACTTGTCAGATTCTACTCAGGAGTTTGGACAGGTCCTCAAAAGAATTACTCCACTATCAGAAAGGAGATTCTCATAATTATCCTTGTGATTTTAAAATTTCAAGATGATTTGATCAATAAAATTTTTATTTTAAAAACAGATTAGAAAGCTTCAAAAGATGTCTTGCAAAAGGACTTAAAAAACCATGTTTCAAAACAGATTTTTGCATGATGTCAAGCAATTCTTTCTTGCTATGATTTTCAAATCTTATATATACAAGATTCATCAAACTTTCTTGCAGATTTCCTCACAAGAGAGTTCTTGCACAAAAAAGTAAGTGAGAGATGAGTTCTTATGAAAAGAAGAAAAATAAGAAAAACATTCAAATTCCCATCAATACTATAGATGATTACATTCAAAGATCTCATGGAGGATCTAAAGAAGNTCATCAAACTTTCTTGCAGATTTCCTCACAAGAGAGTTCTTGCACAAAAAAGTAAGTGAGAGATGAGTTCTTATGAAAAGAAGAAAAATAAGAAAAACATTCAAATTCCCATCAATACTATAGATGATTACATTCAAAGATCTCATGGAGGATCTAAAGAAGGATCCTCTAATTCTCAAAATACAACATTTGCCTCAAAGACATTTCAAAAACCCACTCAAACAGTTCCAGAAAACAAACCCTCAAATTACCGTAAAACCCTTCAAATAGGATCCGGTAAACTTCCAAAGAAAAACCTTCAAAAATCATTTGCATATTTTACCAAACCAATTCATTTGCCTGTATTTGAAATGGAAACCTCATGGGCTCGAAGATATTTTTCTCTTGAAGAACATCTCCGATATTTTTTCCTTCCAAATTTCCATTTCCTTTCGTCAAACATCAAGAAATCTCATGAGTACTATGAAGCTATCCTCATCAAGACAAGATCAGTTATCATCACTCACACTTCAAACAACAAAAATTTAAAGCATATAGATTTTTCAAAAATATCTATCCAAAGGGTATTGTCTTATGAAGACTGGGGATTATACCTTTGGGAAGGTAAGCGAATGAATATTTTAAAAACAGATTCATTCAAACCAAAATTCAATTACTTCAACTACAAAGAGGCGTGGTTCAATGTTTTCTTTTTTAGACTAGTAACTTACTCATGTTTTATCCTTTTCCATCAAAATTGCCCATCCAATTTTTTCAAAAATGTTTCAAAATTAGTTCAAGTTTTTTGGACTTGACGAGATAATTTTACCCAGTTTTACTCGCCAAGGATTCGAACATTTCAAAAAGGAGGCAAAAATGTGTTGAAAGCCTCAAGAAAATATATTGTTCCAATTCGCTCATAATCTCAAAGTTTCGTTGATATTCTGTTGGGATTTCCGTTTAATTCAAGGTCAAAATCCACCAGAATACAAAGATTTTAATGTCAAAAGGAATGTTCGATGTTTCAAAATAAAATGGTGGTCAAAATTCCATCAAACAAATTGATGTCCCAAAGCAGTTAACTCGTGGATTCAAGAACAAAGAAACCTTGGTATTTCAAAGTTATCTCAAAAAGAATTTGACAAAAAAGTTGATTTCTTTGCCAAGAAATCAAGACTTTTAGAAATGTTTAATTAGTGTTCTACTCCAGAAGAACTTCAAATAGTTTCAGACAAAATTACTGCTCTTGCTGTCACATCAACAAAGAAATCAAGTTCAAAGTATTCTTCTTCAGAATCAGAAGACTATAAATAAAGCAATGAAGATATGGCTTTGGTTATAATATTGACGATTTAATTGAAGAGGAAACTCAAAGAAATTCCCCATCAAAATGCCTACATGGACCCAGTTTTCTCGATGATTTTAGAAATTACTGGGCACAAAAATCAAAGTAAATGCTTTTCAAGATGTGCCTGCCAACTAAAAAATTATTCTTGCCAGCCTTGCCGACACTCAAAAGAAGACAAGAACTTTACTAAAGTAACTTTAATACAGTATCTTTCAAAAAGCAGGGAATGAAGGACAATTATTCAAAAGATTCAAAAAGAAATAGAGATAGGTGGCAGACAAGTTTCAATCAATTCAACTATTCAAGATTCTCAATTCAAATCAAGAAATTTTTCAAGTCCAAAACTTCAGCTATAAAGAGTGTCTCATTCTGAAGTTTTAGGCAGAGCGAAAAATAGCTTAGAGCCTATTTTCCTGCTTCTCAAGAAAGTTTGAAATTCTTGTAATTTTATCTTTCTTTTCAAAGTATCAATATTGCAATTTTCAAAATATATATTTAATAAAAACTTCCAATTCTCAAATTTTATCTTGTAAGTTTAACTTGTCATACTATTATCCTTTCTTCTCCACGACATATATATATATATATTCCCAGGTTGAATAATAATTCTTAGAAGTAAATAAAATGCAAAATGTTTATGAAAATCTTTGAAGAAGAATTGAGAATTTTATTGATAATAGGAAATGAATACAGAGAAATATTTTGAGCTTGCAGTGAGAAGTTTATCTTCCGTCTAAAATCTGATTTACATTGAATGGGAAACATTGAATTTATAACTTGAAAAAGAAAACAACAAGAATCTTGCATAGTTGATTGAAGGCCTTGATTAGTGCTTTGTCGACTACTTTTCAAAAAGTAGGAACATTGTTTTATCTTCATCTTCAGCCAAAAGTTTGAGGTGACAAAAGATACTTTAAT